>JAOVVF010000044.1:1196936-1211862 GCA_028565595.1 Duopalatinus emarginatus
AAAAGTGATGGATTGAAAGAGTTATCTGAAACTATACGAAATATTGTTGGGTGGCGGAATGTCGCGTGTTGCGGATCGACATGTGCGAGGGCCCGACCAAGGCCGCTAGCGGCTTTAATTATTATTTTTATTACTGTATCAAAACACAATGACGTGCAGAGAACATTTTTGGCTTGGTTTATTTTTAAATTACTTTTGCTTTGATCAGACAAAAAAAAAAAAAAAGAAAACAAAAACCAAAGATAAATATTAATAAAAGCAATTGAAACATATAGCACCTTACACAGTCATAATGTAGACTGCTTATAGTGGTCATGACAATAACAAACATGTAAAACCACTCATCACTTTAAACCAGTCGAGTGTAAACGTGTCGGATCAGGTGACTCACACACACACCCACACACGCACACCCCACCCCCACCCCCCCACCACCCAAGAGCAACACATTATACGCACTAAAATAAATACTGTACATTACCCAGTTGAATGTGCAGAGGTATTTCAGGCTGTGTTCAATAGTAATGCTTTTGCCCTGATGTGGGAGAAGAAAAAAACAAAAAGAAACAGTCGACATGTTTAAAGATTGTGCCGTTTTTTCCTCGTTCTGAAAAGCAATACTGTTTCTCAAAGACAATAAATATAGGTGGCGAGTGGAGCAACGGCCTACGGAGCCGGCGGTCGCCATCTGATCTTCCTAATGACCTTTCGACGGGACGTTATTTATCGTGGCGCAGTGTGAAACGTGGGGAAAACGAATCTCGCTTGTCAAGATAACAAAAGCACTACGGCTTGATTAAAAGCTAGCTAATTCATCACTCGGCTAATTAGGCGTTAATATTGAGAGGAAGCCGAGGTCGCTTCCTTGTCCTTTGTCAGATAAGCACCATTAATAACGATAACGTAACAAAAGAACTGTAATTAATATCATGCTGAAGTAGTATTAAATATAAAGTAGTGGTGCGCGATCAAATCTTGACAATCAGATTTTTTTGTTTTAAGTGGAAGGAGTCTCCAGTTTCAGCTCACGTTTCGGTTTCTTAACGGACGCGGCTATAAACAGACAAAAACTCTCAATAAAATGCTGTGGCAAACTTTTCATCAGGTCGTGCAGGTATTGGAAAATTATTCAGCACACACTTTGTGTTTGATTATTTTCCTGTAACCGCACACCCCCAAGAGAGTTAACCTGGTATTTAATGTTTTGTTGCTGTGTAAAAAAGTGCAAACAAACGGTTTAGTGTCACTGATGTAAAAATGAAAAAGCAGCGTGTGTATGTTTCAGCACCTCTATTTAAAAAAAAAACAAAACTACTCATGACATTTCAACTAGACTTCTTCCACGACTGAAATACAAAGTGGTTGGATTTGTTTTACAGCCCTGGAAATACAACTCTGGAGCCATATGCAAAATAATACACAAAACTTAATAAAACCTCAGGAGCTTTCAAAAAAAACCCAAACCTCGAGCATGAGCGAGCTGGCGTTCGTCAGCGGTCTGACGTTTCCGAAAAGAACCTACTATGCTGAGCGTACAAGCGATAACTCACCCACACATCAAACAAACGAATACACGGAAATGAAAAGTCCTCCTGAGGCGGTCGATGCGCTCTAAGGGCCCAGAACGCAGCGACTCCTCGAGGCCAGAAGACCAGTGACGTGAAGACTCCGTGATCCGACTGTTTTTGATCAAGAAGCTTCGAATTAAACTAAGGCCACGACGTCCTTTCAGGAAACCAACACGAAGACTGCGAAAGACAGAAAGAACACACATCAAGTCAACGACGGGTAACAATAAAGTCAAACTCTCATTTCTGATTGGTCAGAAGGTGCAGAAAAACACACACACACACACAAGATCTTATTATTGCCTCCTGTCAGGATTTCGTTTTCCTGGTGCGTCGGTGATAAACAACGAGTCATCAAAACACCAGACAGAAGACACAACGAGCGTCTGGAGAAAAGCAGAACCCGAGACAGAGCGTGCCGGCGGACGAACTCACCTCGGACCTTTAAGGCACTTCAGCTGCTCGTGTGGCTCGGGGGATGATGAGCAGAGCCGCTGTTGATCTCCTCTTCCTCCTCCTCTTCCTCCACCCAGCCTCCCAGACGCAGAGGCGAGGGCAGGGTCAGGCCGGACGGGTGAATATGAGGCGCCGGCACTGATGCTGACACACACGGGAATGTTGTTCAATCAAAACAACAACACACATATTTATATTTATATATTTATATATAAACAGGTTGAACATTTAGCTCCAGGTAAAATCTGAATATATTCACCAGCACTGGCTGTGAAGTCCCTCGAGGCCACATGAGGGTGTGACAGAACAGGTCCACGCTGACCCTGAAACTTCTGCTGATGCACCTACGACAGAACAGACGCCACCTTATTGACACGTGACACAAAACAAAACGAAACGTCTGGAACGTGTTACAGGCCTCCGGCTGGACCGACCTCGTGCATGTAGATGGCATGGAGGCTCATCTCGGCTGTGGCGAACTCGGACAGGAGGGCCGAACTGGACTGGCTGTGTGCCTTCAGCTCGCCGGCAGACATGCTGGGTTCAAAGGAGAACGTTCAGTCAAACATCTACAGATGGTTCAAACGACTTCAAACTATATATACACGTGTATATGCGTAACCAGATGCTAGCATCCCGGAAGGGGATCACCTGTCAGCGAGGCCGCTGTGGTACACGGGACTTTCGTGATGCTGGAGGACATGAGGGCGAGGGCGGCTGGCGTGAGGCTGCTGGGACGAAGACAGAGAGGCCAGGACGCTGGCGGCTGCCGAGGCCGTACTGCCAGAAGGAACAAAGCGGCGGTTCCAGCCGGGCAACCCAGACGCCGTGAGGACCGGATGAGCTAGGACGCTTGCCAAAAGGGTATCAGGCTGCGGGGGAAATAATCATATATATCTGTCAAGGTATTCGGGACACGACAGTGTATTAAATATTCATTCAAGAATTTATGACGGTCGTGAAAGAAAAAAATAAAGAATAACCCACAGCCGTGGCGGAGTCATTAGAGAGCAGCGAGGTGCAGAGCGGGGCCTCGGAGAGCAGGAGCTGAGGGTTGGGCCCGGCCTGGGCGTCCTGCTGCACCTTCTCGCGCATGTGGCTGATGAACAGCGAGCCGTCCTGAGGCGGCTGCCAGCGAGGGTTCTTCAGGGTGAAGTGAACAAGCGACAGCTCCGTCTTGCCGTTTTCGGCCTGCTGGTAGACGGACGCCTCCGTCTGGCCCTCGGACATCCACTGAGACAGAAAAACCAGACATTAAGTTCACGTACGTGGTAAAAACGCTGATTTTCCACCGATACAATGAATATCACGCACCTGCGGGTTGCCGTGGCGCCGGACGTCCATCTGGGCGAAGGAGCATATGTCGCCGACGCCCACCACCTCCACGGTGAAGTTCCGTAGGAAGTCGATAATCTCCAGGGACTTGTTCCGGAGGACGAAGATGAGGACGAAGGGCGTGATGATGGGACTGAGTAGCTCCTCCAGGATGAAGACCTGCACAGAAACGTTCACAGGAAACAGGTCAAGCAATCGCAGGCAGGAGCGGCGAGAACGCAGCGAGCGGCGGGTTACCGTTTACTCACCGCCTTGTACTGGAAAAGCTGCGCCATCTCGTCGCGCGTCTCGCTCTTGTTAGCGTTGCCCTTCCAGTGATCGGGCATGTAGTGGATGTGCGCCAGCACGCACTGTAGCAGCTGCTCGGGGCACCACACCATATGCTCGTCCGGTATGAAGGACCTGCCGGAGAGCACGAGGTCACAAGGTCAGTCCTTTGCAGGTGTCGGGTTGCGGCTATGACGCGCTGAAGTGTCTGTTTATACAAACATGGGAACGTGATGTTACATAATGAGATCGTGTACAAAACGTACCTGGCGATGGTGATGATGACGCCGAGGGCTGTCCCCGCAGTGAGGACGTGCTGTACAGCGAGGACGTCTTCGTCATAGACGGTGAGTGCGACAAGAACGGCTAGAAGCGATCCGGCGAAGAAGGCCGCGCTGCGGGCCAGGACGGCGAGCAGGGGCGAGCTGAAGGCGTTCATGTATTTGGCGGCAGGCTGGTAGGCGCGGCCGAGGCGCTCGCGCAGCTCGTGGTCCAGCTCGTTGAAGTGGCGCAAGTAGAGACGCCCGTAGAGGGACCAGCGGCGCGTCCCCAGGCTGCCCGGTTCGCGCTTGATAGCCTCGGCGTAGCTGAAGAAGGCGTACAGCGTCTGCCACACCAGCACCAGCGGGCACAGCAGCAGGTTGGCCACGCCCGCCAGCAGGATGGTGCGGCTCAGCTGGCGCGCCAGCTCCAGGCGCTCGCTCGCCCGCTTGTACTTGGGATGCAGGCTCCACTTGTTCTGAAACGGCGAGCCGGGCCCCCAGAACAGGATCAGCTCGAAGTTGTACTTGAGGCCCTGCGTGAGGAAGACCACGTCGCCGAGGAAGGGCAGGTGCAGGTGCACGGGCAGCAGCGACTTGTTGATCATGGCCACCGTGTAGTTCTTGAAGCGCAGGATGCGGTGGTAGATGTCCAGCTCGGTCAGCTCCTTCTTGTGGACGCACATCTGCTGCTCGCCCTGCAACCGGATCAGACGCGTCTGCACTTCCTGCCAGCTGAAGTTACACAGCTCGTCCTGGTGTCCGTAAACGGGAAAAATATATAAATATATAATAAACAAATAAATAGAACACAGTGGCGATGAGTAACACCGCGACTCACCATGCTGATCTTCAGGGCTTTCCGATAAAACTGGCGGATCTCCCAGTAACTCAGGACGTTACAGATCACCTTCCCGAGCCGGTAGATCCAAAAGACCCCCGCCATTACCAGGAGGAAGATGATCCAGCTGTTGCTCTGGATCCTGAACACAACAACATCCAGATGCCTCAGAGACACACGTCACGTCCCGCAGCAGCCACATAAACATTTAGAGCGAGCGCAGGGGTCGGACTCAGAGGCGTAAAAAAATTACAATGACCTATAAACCGTAGGACACTTTGTCACAGGAGACATTACAACTGTTTTATTTTGTCACCGCAGGCTACAGAGTGTGTGTGTGTGTGTGTGTGTGTGTGTGTGGGAGTGGGAGAAGACCAATAAAATATTGGGCGCCCATCCAAATATGGTCCAAACAAATCATAAAAAATGAGTAAAGTAAATAAAAAAGCTTTCTAGGGTAATAGGAAAAAATGCTATTGAGGTACACAGTGTGTGTGTGTGTGTGTGTGTGTGTGTGTGTGTATATACACACTTATTAACTAGGAATCACATGCTTCACGACTTCAGCCTGTCGCCCAATCCAGACCGAACACACCTGATTAACCCGGGACGCAAATGAATGCATGCTCATAGCGTGAAAAAAAAACGTGACAAGGATGTGATGTGAAAAATGTCTTGGGGTGAGGCTGGAGGGGGGGGTTAAAGGTGAGTGGGACGTCACACATTAACGGGAAACGACCCTCTGGTACGAGGTGGATGACTGATTCTTACCTGACTTGCCGGTCCGCCTTAAATGACGGACTGTTTTTAAGGCGGAATGTAAAGTTTCGATTAGAAAACGATGAAATGCAAAGCACTGACACTGAAGACTCCTTCCATCCACTTCCAATTAACGCCTTGAACGCCTAAGAGGAAACGTCCGTACGCATCTTTGTAGTGTGTTTTAAACATAAAGACAGTCTGGACCACACCGTGGATTTACTCTAGAGCACACAAACAACCAAAGAAACAGATGATCTGAGAAATCAGATCTGTTCCGTGCAGGGCCACAGAAATAGCAAGCAGCGTGACAGAAAGTTCCCTCTGCTTGGTGTCGCAATATAAAGGTGTTTATTTACAGTCCAGATCCCGCGGAGGATGAGAGCAGAGAAGAGAGAAAGAGAGGAAGAGAGAGAGAGAGGAGAAGAAGAGAGAGAGATGGAGGAGGGGGCGGGAGCAGGTGAGGACTGACTGGTTAATTCTGCATTCTGATTGGTCAGGACGTGTTGGAGAATTAAAGCAGGTGTGTCAGGTGAACAGTCAGGAGCACTGACCTCTGGGTGCACTGCTCAGGCGTCAGGATGGCGTCCGGCAGCGTGACCTTGGTCCTGTCCAGCGGGTTGACGCCCGGCCCGGTGTGGTTGACGGCTCGGTTGGCGAACAGCACGTCATACTCCACGCAGTTGAACAGGAAGGTGGTGAACGTGACCACGAACAGGAACTGCCTGGAAAGCCAGAGGAGAACACAGCGATTCACCGTGTGGTGGGTAAAGTTCTCTGCTCTGATTGGTCGAATAAGTTACATTAATTCACGTGAATACAAGCAGACAAACTGATTCAGTCTCCGACACCGTACATGACAAGCTTACTTACACAAGCTCAAAGAACTCGGATAACATCATACAGGCGAAGCCGTTCTTCTGGTGGAAATGATATATGTGCACACACACTCAGTTAAGGAACAAGTAGACAGGACGTGTCTTTTTTTTTTGCATATCTAGGGTCCCTACCAACCCACAATCTGTGAAATAAGACAACCCAGTCAGTTTAATACAGGCTATATAAGAAAACACGCGATTTGACAAGCTGTTCGGATTTAGTGCCGTTTGTGACATCACAAGGGGCTCTCGTTAAAATAACAGGAAACGGGAAACCGGGTTAACTTTGTGGGACATGTCTCACTTAGCGCCAGAGGAAGGATATTCTAGTGAAGAAGTTGTCCAGGTTTTTGATGTGGTGCCAGGAATCTGGAAAGGGCACAAAAAAACAAGCAAGAATGAGTCACGACCGCGAGGCCGAATCGCCGCACGGATTTCAGAAGCGTTTCACGTGACTCGTACGGTCGACGCACCTTTGAGTCCCTCCGGCACGTGAATGAGCAGGTCCTCCTCTCCCGGAGGCGAGTCCTCCTCATAGTCCTCCAGCCTCTGGTACTCCCGGTAGGTTTCGAAGTCAGCCATGGTGCTTCACATTCTCCTGCCAGCTCAATGGATCATCACAGGTTCCTTTACAGAGGACAAGGAAAACATCATCAACAACAGTTATGATTCAGTGTGACTCTGATTCTGGGAGGTTTATAAATAACTGAGACATGGAGTCACTCTGTCCAACAGCCTGTTTATGATGGAGTGATGCAAACACACAGCAGGCTGTCCTCCATCTCAGGGACAGAAATGTCTTTATAATATCATCATCGTGTCAATTTATTGATTATTATTATATTTTTACATACGTACTCGTTATTAGAATGAGAAATCCAGTGAAAATACTGAACAAAACACAGCCAGCTAATGTCAAAACAGCCCCACGGTGACATTGCCAGCGGCTGCATCCCAAATCACCACCTCCACCACTCGATAGTGCACTACACACCTCAGAAGATAAACCCTAGGTAGTGCGCGTGTATACCGAACCGGGAGTGGTTTGAGACACAACCTCGGATTCTCTCAGACTCATGACGCGATGATTTATTCAGAATTAAAGATCAAATGCACACAAAAAATACTGTTAAATATTACTACTTCGTCTTAAAACTTAATACTGGAAAAATAAAATATATAAAAATATAAAACTGACTAATAAAGTCATCCTGACCGAGCTAACTGTGCTAACTAACTGTGCTAACTGTGCTAACTGTGCTAAGCTAACTGGTGTGTTAATGCAGATTACTGTAAACAGATGTAAACAGATATAACTCACTTAGCTGGTTTTATAAAAATATATTTATGTTATTACTGTGTTGTTATTATTATCTGTCTATAATAGATATAAATAATGTAAGTGTGTACATATATATATATATATAAATAAAGTCTTCTCACCATCAGGACCTCAATCTCTCACTGCGCTTTTCTCCTTAACAATAACAGACATGTCAACAAACCTCGGTGACGTCATGCAGAGTCCGACAGACGTCACTTCCGCCCTGTGACTTCCGTTGTTTGTTTGTTTTTTTTTAATCACAGTATAGAATAGTTTATATTAAAAAATAAGGAAAGCATAATATTATTATTATTATTATTATTATTATTATTATTATTATTATTATTATTATTATAAGAAGAAGATTCAGAGGATTCGAAAAGTTTCAGAAGATTGAACAGGTGAATCTAGAAGATGATCCAGAAAAACAGATGAGAATAAAATTTAACAATATTACAAGAAAATGGTTATAAAAAATAATCTTCAGACGATTCAGGAAGGGGAAATTTATAAGACATTTCAGATAATTCATATAAGGAAGACTCAAAAGATTCATGAAAAAAAAACCTGACGATTCATAAAGTAATTCATAAAACAGTTCATAATATTCATAATAAGAGTCATAAGAAAAGATTCATAATAAGATTCAAGAAGATCCATATAAAATGTTCCATAAAAAGACTCATAAAATATAAAGTGATTCATAGGAAGACTCTGTGATTTCCATTCAGGGGATTAATAAAACTTTATCTTATCTTAAAGTTTATAGAATGATTCATAAAAAGACTCAAAGACTGAAATGATTTATTAGATTCATAAAATGATTCATTAGAAGAATCAGAGGACTAATAAGATTAATTAGAAGACTCAGAAAAAAACTGATAAACTGATTCAGAGGATTTATAAAATGATTCATTAGAAGACTGGGAAGATTAATAAGATGATTCATTAGAAGACTCAGAGGATTGATAAGATTCATATGAGACTCATATAAACACCAGTATGCAGTAGTTTAATCTTCACTCTCCTTCGCCCCCTAGCGGCGGAAAAAAAAATCCAGCACTGACCAAGAACACAGACTTGCGGTGTCTTCCGCATTTCTTATCGCAACCGTTTTCCGTCCTGTCTCTTCCTATTGGCTGGACGGTGGGTTGCTGTAGCGTGTGCGCGTGCGCACAACTCAGTGACCAATCCGAGAACAGAGCTCGAGGTCGAGAGAACCGATCCTGGCCAATCGTAGCGCAGGAGGCGGGGTTTGTTCAGATAAGGATTAGGGGATGGTTTAAAAATGGCGGCGCATGTGTAGGTTTGTGTAACCTGTAGAGAGATCGGTATAAATACGGAGAGTAGCGGTATAAATCACACAGTGAGGATGTTTCACATGTTGCGCTGCAGACTGACACACGGCTCGCATCGATTACTGCGGTATAATGTCAATAAATCAGGGGACCTGCTGCTGCATTCCAGCCGGTATGAGAGTTTATTACCCCCTTAATACCTCCTTATTACCCCCTCATTCACTCTGAGGGACTGAACAGAAATAGGAACATCTGGTACACATCTGTAGTGTGTGAGCGCACATGACACGCTTCTTTAAATCAGTTCTAATCTCCATGTTCAGGTGACAGCCTTATTGAATCGGTTTACTGAATCGGTTGCGAGTCGATTCATTTGACTCGACACCCCGGGCAGAATTTCGACCTCATACCTTCATTACTTACCGGTCGCGAATGTGAGTGTGTCCGGTTTAATCTCTCTGAAATGCACACCTCTGATTGGTCAGAAGAATCGATTCGGAGTCGATTCAGAAGATTCGAGTTTAAAATGGACTCGTTGGCTAACTGGGGTGTTATAGGAGGAATAAAACACTTCTGAAGCTTGTGAGGTTACTGGGAAATATTCAGCGTTGTGGCAGTGAAAGTAACTCGACCCAGTGGTTGATTGTTTTCCTGTAACCGCACTCCCCCGAGGTCGAGGCCGTCCTTTTGCACGATTTCTTTCTATTTTTATTTTGTTACAGATATGGACAACTCTCACGACAGTGGAGCACGTGTCCGTCCTCGACCCAACACTTCGGCACCAGCACGGTCATCCGGATGTGGACCCAAGCTCAGAAAGCGCTCAGGCTGGCGACCCGGCGGCGCCTCGGGTCTCCCAGGGCGGCCCTGACGTTCGTGGTGGGACCGGCCGCGCTGACCCTTACGGCCAGACTGTTTGGCTCGGTGGCTCACTGCAGCGCCGATTTCAACAACAACCTCCCTGAAAAGACGCAGACCAAAGAGAAGCTCCCGGAGTTCAGCTGGGCGCTCCTCTGGGAGTTCGTCCGGCCGCAGATCCTCGCGCTGATCGGGGCCGTTGTTGTGAGTGTCATCATAAATAAACAAATTAATAAGGACATACCTAATCTAACACACACGTCTGATGCAGCCTTTGTTCTTGAGAAGGGGGTAAAAACTGGAGCGACCACTTGGGTGTAATCAGGGCGTAATCCTCGATCTTCCCTAACCTTAGCTTAGCTAGCAGTGTTGTGTCCTCATTGATGTTTTTTTTGTCCTCCGAACATTTTATAGCTCGCATTCGGGGCGGCGGCTCTGAACATCCAGATTCCGCTGATGCTCGGCGATCTAGTCAACGTCGTCGCTCAGTACCTGAGGGAACACGTAGGGAATTACATGGAGGACGTCCGAGGTCCGGCGATCAAGCTGCTTGGCTTGTACGGCCTCCAGGTAAGAAAAGGCGCCCGTACGAACGAGCTAGCTAGAACTCTTAGAGTCGTGCCGCGTCATACGAACTGACCGCGTGTGCCGCAGGGTCTGCTGACCACCGGTTACATCGTCCTCCTGTCCCGGGTTGGAGAGAACGTGGCAGCAGAGATGAGGAAATCACTCTTCGCGTCATTGCTGCGGTTAGTTTGTTGTCGGGTAATTTTTTACAGCGCCACGTGATACCACGTGTCATTATTGTTTTTACCCCGGGATCCTGTTCTCCTGCAGGCAGGACGTCGCGTTCTTCGACGCCAATAAGACGGGGCAGCTGGTTAACCGGCTCACGGCTGACATCCAGGAGTTCAAGTCCTCGTTCAAGCTGGTCGTCTCTCAGGTAAGGGGTGATTTCGGCACCTCTAGATTCCCTAGACTCCTTGTATCTGTCTACATTGTATCCAGGTGTAAGAGAATCTGGAGTGTTGCCAGATTTCTGAAGCACTGAAGCAGCCGTGCTCCCGCCACCGTACTGAAACTAGAACTTGTGCACTGCTTCGTCCTGAAGAGGCCGGAAAGCTCGGCTACCGATCACTGGAAGGACACTGGAGACTCCTTCCACAAACGTTGCATAAACATCCCTGTTGTATAATGTCACCTGCACGTTGTTGTTATAGGAACGATAGTGACTACAGTACAGTCCCGTCTGCTTCTCTGCAGGGTTTGCGGAGCATCACGCAGACGGTCGGCTGCTTCGTGTCGCTGTACGTGATCTCCCCGAAGCTGACGGGTCTGATGCTGGTGGCGCTGCCGTGCCTCGTCGGCACCGGCGCCCTCATCGGCTCCTTCCTGCGCAAGCTTTCCCGGATAGCCCAGGAACAGGTAGCGTGAGCAGACGCATTTCAGGACGTGAATGTGGAATTTGGGTCTCTACAAGCTTTTATCTGGGTTTCCTTCGTAGGTCTCTAAGGCTACGGGAGTCGCAGACGAGGCCCTCGGGAACGTGCGGACGGTGAGGGCCTTCGCCATGGAGGACCGAGAACTGGAGTAGGTCCATAAGTGGTCAAAATAATCCACGTTGACCCATGAATTACATCCATAGCTGGAACCATCATCCATGTGGTATGTGATTAAACTAAGAACAGAGTATTGTGTGTTACAGGACGTACGCGTCAGAGGTGGAGAAATCCGCCATGATGAACGAAGCCTTAGGAAGAGGAATCGCGGTTTTCCAGGGACTGTCTAACATCGTACTGAACTGTGAGTGTCAAACAAAACTATAACAATACACAATTAGAACTAGAACTGTTACCATGGTAACAGCCAAACATTGGCTCCTCTTTATGGCTGTTACCATGGTAACTGCAGAAGGGCAACGTCTTGTCAAATCAGATGCTGTATAGCTGTGATGTCACAGAAGGGATACGCCTGGTTGGACTATTTTCCCCAGAAAAACTAAGAAAACTTTCAAAATCTGTATGTAAGCACACTTCTCCTAAACATTCTGGATGTTCTAGTTTTGGTCCCGTGCCGATATCACAGAAAATGTAGGAGGAGATAGCGACCGAAAATCTGCACTTTGCAATACTATAATAATTGCCACATCAGACTCATGCAAATCTTTGTTTCTTTTGTTTTTTTCATACCAGGTTTGGTCCTGGGTACCATTTTTGCCGGCGGATCCTTAATGGCTCATAACAACATGACCCCCGGTGACCTCATGTCGTTTCTGGTCGCCTCGCAAACGGTTCAGAGGTCAGACTGAATTCAGGTCCGTGTCACCTCCTGCTGTGTTTCACTTCTCTGACACTTACTCCACCTCTCGTCCTCTCGCAGGTCCCTGGCCAGCATCTCCATTCTGTTTGGGCAGGTGATTGACCCTGTGTTAACTGCAACTCTGTATTGCATTTTTATCCGTTTATAGCTACGTTACGACATCAGTGATCCGCTTTCCTCCTCAGATGGTCAGAGGTATGAGTGCAGGAGCCCGCGTTTTTGAGTACATGACCTTGGAGCCTAGCATTTCCCTGAGGGGCGGGGCACGGATTCCGCCCACGTCTTTGACAGGAAGAGTAAACTTCCTGAACGTCGACTTCAGGTACGCAGTCTCCACCGCAGCGCTTCTCGTTATCTAACGATGCTTTTTATGTCACCGTGTTAATGTTTCACAGTTATCCGACGAGACCTGGCAACCAAATCCTGAAGAACTTCAACCTGACTCTACCTCCATGTAGAACGGTGGCTATAGTTGGAGAATCTGGTGGAGGTAGTGTTTGTTTATTTATCTCGTAGGTAAACTGTGCTTGTTGTATATGTGCGTGTGTGTCGTTGCTATGGATACGAGTTGGTCTCCGTGCCGCGCCGCAGGTAAATCCACCGTGGCGGCGCTGCTCGAGCGCTTCTACGACCCGAGCAGTGGGGTGGTCATGCTGGACGGACTGGACATCAGGACGCTGGACCCTTCCTGGCTCAGAGGTCATGTGATCGGATTCATCAGTCAGGCACGTTATAGTAAACTGTGGACCTGTTATATAGATACGGTCATTTAGTTTATCTCTCTGTCTGTCTGTAACCTGTCTGTCTTTCTGTAGCTCATCTATCTGTATCACTGTATACCTGTCTGTCTGTCTGTCTGTAGCCCATCTGTCTTCTGTAGTCCTTTATACCTGTCTGTCTGTAACCTATCTGTTTGCCTTTATACCTGTCTGTCTTTCTGTAGCCTGCCTGTCTGTATTGCTTTATACCTGTCTGTCTTTCTGTAGCCTGTCTGTCTGTAGCCCTGTATACCTGTCTGTCTGTAACCTGTCTGTTTGTCTTCCTACATCTTTCGGTCCCACTATCTGTCTGTCTCTCTGCCTGTCTGTCTCTCTGCCTGTCTGTTGGACATCTGCTTATTTTTCTGTCTGTCATTTTGTCTATCTGTCTCTCTCTCTGTCTACATATTTGTCTGTCTCTCTGGTTCCTTTTGGTATATTTGCTTGTCTACCTGTCTGTCCATGTCGACCCACCTGTCTACCTGTCTGTCTGTCTTTTTATCCATATACAGTCTAACCTCCTGTCTGTATTTTTTACCTGTCTGTCTGTGTTGTTAGCTGTGTATTTACCATGCAGTTTCTGGTGTCTGTCTACAGGAGCCGGTCCTGTTCGGCACTTCGGTGATGGAGAACATCCGATTCGGTAAGCCAGGAGCCACTGACGCTGAAGTGATGGCTGCAGCCAAGCAGGCCAACGCCCACAACTTTATCACCAACTTCCCAGACGGCTACGACACCGTGGTGGGTGAGTGCTTCATTCGAAGGAGAATCCTGAGACGAGATCACTGCAGTGTAGTGTCATCAGGGGGGGCGGGGTGGGGGGGGGGTGAATCCGAACACAGACAGATGACTAAAAAAGTAAAACTCCGTACAGGTGAGCGAGGCGTGACCCTGTCAGGTGGGCAGAAGCAGAGGATCGCCATCGCTCGCGCTCTGGTGAAGAACCCCAGCGTGCTGATCCTGGACGAGGCCACGAGCGCGCTGGACGCCGAGTCGGAGCGCGTGGTCCAGGAGGCGCTGGACAGAGCCACCGAGGGACGCACCGTCCTCATCATCGCCCACCGTCTGAGTACCATCCAGGGGGCGGACCTCATCTGCGTCATGAGCGGCGGCAGAGTGGTGGAGGTCAGGAACTGGAGCCGTGCCCAAGGAATTAAAATAAAAGGCTTCTAAGGTAACAGCGTGACATCTAACGTTTTTTTTTCCTCTCTCTTGGCAGGCTGGAACTCACCCGGAGCTGCTGAGCAGAGGAGGTCTGTACGCCGAGCTGATCCGGAGACAGCGAGCCAACGACAGGAAGTGACGCCTCGAGCGGACGATGAAAAAACAGATGTAAACGATATTGATGACCGCGTCATGTTTCTCGTCATTTTACGCTTTTGTAACTCTAAATCTTTACCCTGGGAATATTTTAACTGATATTATTTTGTTGTGTAAATCAGTGTCTGTGTACAGTACATTTTAATCTGTGTAAATAAAGAATGTGTGTAGTCATACACTGGAGCAGAGACCACGACTCAATTACACTCGCTGTATCTGTATCTGATACATAAAGACAGTTTTATACAGACAGACTGCTGTTTAATTTTGGATGTAACAGCACCACCTTGTGGCAGCTGCTCTCACCAACATCCCTCTTCTGTGATTTTGAACGATCACTCCTTTTATTAAAGATATACAGCATATATCACCCAAAAATTAAACACCCCTCTGTCTGTCTTTCTCCAGCCTGTCTGTCTGTGTGCCCTTTATCTGTGTCCCTTTTTACCTGTCTGTCTGTAGCATGTCTGTTTGTATCCTGTTATACCTGTCTGTCTGTCTGTCTGTCTGTAGCATGTCTGTCTGTATCCTGTTATACCTGTCTGTCTGTTTTTCTGTAGCCTGTCTGTCTGTGTCCCTTTATACCTGTCTGTCTGTCTGTAACCTGTATCTTATCCAACCTTGGCATCTCTGGCACTGCATGGAAGTGGTTCCAGTCCTACCTGGAGGAACGCTCCTATCAGGT
>JAOVVF010000044.1:1220354-1245977 GCA_028565595.1 Duopalatinus emarginatus
TATATATACACACACACACACACACACACACACACACACATATAGTAAAGATGTTTATCAAGACTATACCATGAGAACAGAAACTAACTTGTTTCTTTGATATTCCACAACATTAAATCTAATTACAAACAGTTAAAATCCCTGGTGTGTTGTTCCTTAATAATATAAACATTGTACTCATTGGCAAACCATTGTAGTATAGTACACTACAGACTGTGTGGTTAAATAAAAAAAAAATAAAAACAATTGTTAACTATTTAACATTATTGATTAATTTTGTTGTTTAAGGTGTGTAGCGTCGTTGTCCAACGCTATTTAACCGCGTTGTTGAGGTTTAGCGTCACACTTTAATGCTGTTAAACATTGCCATGTAATGTTAAGGTTTAATGCTACTAAAAGTTGTTGTTTAACTTTAAAGTTTAGTAATATTTATAGTTTTTCAATGTTGAAGTTTAAAGGTAAAGTTTAAGATTCAACGCTATTTAAAGCTATAAGTTATTCAGTTATAGTAGTTTAATGTTGACCTTTAACATTAAAGTTATTGTTGGTTAATACTTTGGATCAACGCTGTTAAAGTTATTGCTGTTTGATGTTGGTTTCACTATTTAAAGTTACTGTTTAATTTTTTTGTTGTTTAACACTGAAAGTTAACACTTCAACACCACTGATAAACATTGAGGTTTAACACTGAAGTTACTGCTGTTTGATTTTAAAATTTCACTAATTAAAGTTACTGTAGTAACACTGAAGTTTTTGTTTAATGTTAAGGTTTAAAACTGTGCAAGTTGTTTTAGGTTTAACATTTAGGTTTTCCACTACTAAACATAAACTGCTAGCCATTTAACCTTCCTGTTCAAAGTTTTTCTTTAACAATGTAATGTATAACATTAACATCGTTGTTCTAACATTAAGCGTTTAGCTCAAAAGTTTACCGTTGCTCAACACATTACAGAATTAAATGTTGCCACTGTCGAAAGCTATTTAATGTAGTTGTTTCAATACCGTTATCCAACACTGTGTAACACTTGTATTTACCTCAGGTTTTTTTTTTTAATACAGCAAGCTAACATGAATTTAACCTACAAAAACGTTAGCATGTGTAAAGTTACACATCCGGTCTAGTTGACTTTTGAAATTTTGCGAATTAATCAGGCAACATAACCTGAGAGTCGCAATTCATAATATGAAGATGTTTTGTTGTTGTTGTTTTATTAACAACCAAATGAAATATGGGCAAATGTAATATCTTTGACTGGCTTTATGATCTGTTCCCACAGAACCCGGAAAGCCTCTTAGGGTGATGCACGGCACCCCCGAGTTCGTGGCTCCGGAGGTGATCAGCTACGAGGCTGTGGATTTGGCGACCGACATGTGGAGCATTGGGGTGATCTGCTACATCCTGTACGTGCTGACTGGTTTGTGCCTTGGTTAACGCATGTGGGTTTGTGTTTAACCTCTGTATGTCTCATGGTCAGACTGAGTGGAGAGTCGCCATTTCAGGGCAGCACGGACGCCGAGACTCTTGCGCTCGTCACCGCGGCGACCTGGGAGTTTGACCCCGAGTTTGATGACATCACAGATGAGGCCAAGGACTTTATCTGCAAGCTGCTGAAGAAGGGGAAAAAGTTTGTGCACGCTACATGACGCTTGTTTTTCTGTCCTGCATGGGCGTATTTGTTTATGATGTCCTTTCTTCGTCTCGCTCACACAGGGAACGGATGTCATGTGAGCGGGCTCTGGTTCATCCGTGGATAGCTTCAGCCTCAGGCCGAGTCACGAAAACCCTGAACAAGGACAAGATGCGGCGTTTCCTGGCCAGGCAGAGATGGCAGGTGCGAAAGCTACATGATTTGACATTTGATTGTTCGACTTGTGTCGAATGTTGCATGTTGATGCTTCAGACGATGGTAAACTTGGAATTTCGCCATGCTTGCAGAAAACCGGTAAAGCCGTGTTGGCACTGAAGAGAATGACGCACCTTTCTAACCGGACGGACGGATCGGATCCTCTTTCCAGCCACGTGAATGGTAACACACGCATAAAATCTGCACCGTATAAAAAGCCTCTGCTGTATTAATTCACACTGATACCACACTGGGCTGTTTGCAGACACAAGTCTGGGGAAGGAGGCCGAAGAGGCCGTTAAGGCTCTGGAGCAGCAGCTGAAGACTAAGCCGAATTTCCCACGAACCCTTCACAACCTTACAGAACCCTGCGGTGCTACTGTACACATGGCCTGCTTGGTAGAAGGTACGTTGGCTGGAAGCAGTGGCTAAGTGCACAACATCAAGGCATTTACAGTTTAGCCACTTCAACTTGGTATCCTATCTGCAGGTTATCCCGACCCAGAAGTGGTGTGGCTGCTGGACGACGAGCCTCTGGAGCAGACCGATCGCGTGCGGATCAATTATGGAGACGACGGGCTCTGTACGCTGATCCTCACCCAGGTGCAACCGAGGGATTCTGGGATATACAAGATCCGAGCCACCAACCACCTGGGCCAGGCGCTGTGCTCGGCAAGGCTCACTGTGGCCAACTAGAGGCGTGGCGCTTTGAGGAAACGGTGGTCATCTACAGATTTGGGACGCAGAGACACTTGGATTTACTGCCGTTTCTCAGGATACAAGAGTTTTATTTTCTACCGTCACTTTAGGACACGTCTGCATTACCACGTACTGTTAATGTTTAATATTCGTGTTTTAAGGAGTTTAGTGGAAGGTGGTTCGTCGTTGGTTCTGCTGCAACGTGATTGGCTGACTGAATACTTACCCAAGTTTTAGTTGTAATCCTGGTTAGGTTGGTGGTAAACATGCATGCACACATGAACACAGTGGTGTAAGATTTTGATTTAATAAACAATTTGATTAACTTTAGGCACTTCCCCTTCACCCTTTAATCCGATCAGAAATGGCCGAATCGGATTTGTTGCCGGATGCTGCAGAAGCCGGAGGTACGGCTTGTTATCGGACCCGGACGCAGCTACGGTCCCACAGTTAACCGCATTACACCTTTATTTATTCAGCCATTTTTTTTTGTTCTGGAAACCTAGCATCGTGTTTAGCGTCTTCCAAAGTCTTTGCTTAGCTGCGGTCTTACAGCTGCCTCGAGAAATCAAAATACAAAGCTAGGCAACAATCACAGGAAATAAGATACGACTTGTCTGATCAGTCAGGGTCAAAAAATACATCCGTCCTGGTTTAATTGTTAATTCCAGATCATCCTTGTGGTGCAAATCGAAGCCAGGAGCTAAAATTATACGCATGGTATATTAACCCACACACCCCTACGCTTCATTTAATTCCTCCGGAACCATACGTGAGCTTAACCCTGCTAGTCCTCAAGTGTTTTAGCGAGTACACCCGACGCAGCAGATGTCCGACTATGGAATTGATTAGTGTCGCGCTTTGAATCAGCCACTAGATCTTAAACATCTGGCTACAAAAATGAATCTGTGTGTGTGTGTCAGTCTCTCAGGCTTGCAATCCAGCTTCCTCTGTCTTCTGCTGTATCCGAAGCTGAAGTAAATTCCAGGCTTTTTCAATCTGTAGACACACACAGTGACAGCAACCTCTCACTAACCCAGTTCTGTACATTCTGTATTATCACGCCATAGTATTATTATTTATTATCATCATGGTTCTCTATCAGTAATAAATCATAACTGCAATGTGGATGAACACTGCATTGGTATCGTCATTGGTTGCGTACCTGTCTCTGAGTGACGTCTGGTTCCCACAGTGTACACAGCACCACATTGGCCTGCTCCACCAGCTCCGTGTTAGACCACTGACTCTGTAATCTCCTCAGCGCATCCTCCCGACTCACGCCGTCACGCTGCACTATACGCCGCACGGCCTGAGGAACGGAGAAATAAAGAAATATGCACGGACGTATTGATGCACTGGACATTATATATATATATATATATATATATATATAAAGCGTGCTGAAGATGACGTCACCTCTTCCTCTGGTATAATGGCCACCCAGACCTCATGGACCATGTCCGTCCATTCAGCCTGCAGCAGCACCGCAGCGTCCACCACACACACCCGCTTCCCTGTGAACAGACACAGTAACAGACACTATAAACTAGTTTTTTTCCAGACTCGCTCGTGTCTCCACTTGGACGACCGGAGTCCTGTAAACTAAACTACTCCAGAGTCTCTAAGAAACCCAGCGGCGGATGAAAGGCGGACTGTCGTACCTTCTTCTTTGGCCTGCTGTATTCTTTCTTTCACAAGGAGAGCAATCTCAGGCCACACGATATCAGTCAGGGCTTTTAACCGCTCCTACACACACACACACACACATACACACGTGTATATATACATAGGTCAGTGACGTGACGCCTAAATTATCCGTCCAACTGCATTTTCTTCTGAAGAAAAATTTAATTGCATAAACAGATGTTATATATTTATACTATCTCTCTCTTATATTAAAGTGCTTTAACATTTCATAAACCTCGGCTAACTGTTATTTTTCTGTTATTAATGTGTCATAATATCATGTGGTGCGACCAATAATAGAAGTAACTGTATTCAATTCTAAATAAGATCTCTGGTTTATGTGGCTAGAAATATGAGTCACTGATGCAGAATGCTGAAGTTAATTGTCTGTTTCAAACATTTGATTAGTTTTATGTGATTTACAGGATATATAAGTATGTTAAATACATTTAAAAAGGCGACTGTGACGTTTATCAAACAAAAATATGAGATTATTATTTACTAAATCTAAAAGCAAGGCAGGTTGTCTGTTTCTGAACATGTTATATTACTGAGAACTTGTAAAATAAATGTTAGGCAGGTTAAGGCAATTCATTTATTGTAAGATTAATCCCGGTCGCACCACATGACATTTTGTAAAGTCATCGCCAATTTATATGGATTAAAAACACTAAAATTGCTTAATTTATTTTTTTATATTTGAACTTGTGTGTACACAACATTATTAATATTTGAACAATAACAAAAATTACTCTGATTTTCAGTACTTTAAAATTAGCTAGTTGAAAACCTTAGACGTCACTGACTTAAATATACACACACTGTACACTGTTACATTCTTGGTAAATACATCTATTACACAATAAAAACTTGCTGTTTGTGTGGATACATTATTATTACTATTATTATTATTATTACTTTTTTGGGATGCACCAAAAATTCGGCAACTGATAAAAAACCAAGACGTTAGGGCGCCAAATAAGTAAAAATGTTAAATTAATTTATAACGAACATTGGCGTCTTTAGTGGCACTGTGCCACATTCCATAGAGTTTTACTCCTTATCTCCAGGATCAGAGCCGACATTTTACTACCACAGAGAGTCACAGTGAAGGTTCACAGATTTGATTCCTTTTTAATTATTCGAGTCAAACAAAAACAGGTGAGTATATTTAAAAAAAAGTTTTAAATTGGTGCAAATGATTATAATTTTTGGGGTAATTTATTCAAGGTTTAATAGTTGGTTTTAAATTGCAGTTAATTAGTTTTTCTTTAAAAACCAAAACAAAAATATATTTAGCTTATTTCATTTTTGCAATTATGACAAAATTATTAGTGGCAAAATTAATGAAACACCACGAAAAACCGTGTTCTGCTTCATTTCACTTCATCACTAATTATTATTATTATTATTATTATTATTACTTTTATGGATTTCAGACCACTTGGTCTCCACTAACAGATGACAAACTCATCTATAACTGAGATGATTAACAGGAAATGAAGTGAAATATATTCTCTCTCCTCTACGTTACCTTATTTCCGAACACCTTCCTCCCCAGAGCTCGTCTATCAATAGTCTTATCCTCATTCACGATATCTGAAGTGGAAGATACAACTCTTTTGAGACACGTTCACATCTGTACACCCAACATATTCAAAATGATCTGCACTCCAGTTATAATTAAACTTCACCACAAGCCTGAGAGTAAATGGCAGATAGACAAACTGTAATGAAAATCAGGATTGTGTCAAAAAAAAAAAACAACGATGTATTTGTCTTTTCTGAAAGCAGTAATAGACATTCTACAGCCAGAGTGCGGATCATTTTTGACTGACCCTTGTACATATATACCAATATATCTATATATATATCTATATATATGGCCACAATATTAAAACCACAAACCCACTGACAGGTACAGTGAATAACTTTGATTATCTTCTACCAGTGGTACATGTCAAGTGGTGGGATACATCAGGCAGCATGTTGAACAGTCAGGTCTCAGATTTGAGGTGTTGGAAGCAGGAGAAATGGGCAAAGTTCAAAAGAGATCTGAGTGGTGAAAATTAAACTAAAAACAGCGTGTGGGGTGGGTTAATCACCTCACCTCACCTTAGCTCACCTCACCTGTGCCAAACTCCTGCACTATCCTATGATAGGCAGCCGTGCCGGGTTGGTAGGTTTCGTGCCCGAGCTGGTCTGCGTCGATCCGCGCAGCTCCGAGCGCTTCCAGTCTCCGAGCGATGGAGCTCTTCCCGCTTCCACTGCCTCCCGTCAGGCCGATCACGTACGGGAGGGGAGAAAGGGCGGGCCTAGGCTAACGGGCCGGAGACAGCAGGTCGTTAGTTTCGTATTAAAACTCAAAAACGTACGGCTGATAAACTAGCTACAAGCTGTGCTAAAAGGTTAGTGGGCGTCACCGTGGGAGGGACGAGGAGCGTTCCCAGGAGGCGTGTGCGCAGGCTGGATGAGCTGATCTTCTCCTCCTCGATGTCTGTGTGATGTACGTCTTTAATCAGAGGAATTTCATACAGCACCAGTTCTGGTAGCCCCTGTAGAACAACAACGATACAGTTTACTTAGGAAGGACAGGGACATACAGACACCGCTAACGGACAACCTGGCATGTCCGCTCGCACACGTACGTTTTCTACCCGTCTCCTGTTGACGGCCTCGCCGCCCCGCCTCGTCTCCTCGCTGACCACGATGCACTGCAGCTCGGGGTCGCTGATGGACGGGCCGAACGGGTCGGACAACGGGACGATGTCGTACCTCAGGGACGGTTTAACGTCGTTCAGGAACTCGCGGAGCCTCTGTACGCGTCCGCCGTAGGGTTCGATCAGCTCCTTCAACACCTTACCTGGACAAACAGACCAACGTCAAGCGCATTACAGCGACCCCACGTCATCGATTTCGGCCCGGACCGCCTTACTCACTCTTAAGCAGTTCCTGGTCACACACTCCAATCACGAATCGCCTATTCGCCATCAGGCAGCAGATGTTCAACAGGGTCCGGTGAGCGCCGTGCAGACGGTCGAAGGTTCCGCCGACCACCACGTCTCCATACGTCTCCACAGGCTTCGAGTCGCCGTTCTTTTTTACGTTTTCCTCCTGCTCGTCCATCGCGTCCTTCAACTGCGGCCACAAGACGACGGAGGAAATGCCGGGCGCGCAGGCGTAGCAGCTTCCGGCGTAAACCTGAAGGCACCGAGCTACCAGAGACGTCTGGCTCGAGTCTGTTACAGGATAATCGGTCATGACAACTTCTGGGGATTGAGAAAGCGCCTGAGGAGACGTGAAAGGCTCCAGGGTGACGTCCTGCTGGGCACAGATGTTCGCCAGGAGCAGCCGGACGTCCAGGTGAGCGCAGACATCTGCCGCATTGCTGTACAGACGCGATATGAGGCCCGGCAGGTCCACGGACGGCGGGAGGAAAACCGGACGAGGCGGGCAGCCCGTCCCGAGGTTGAGGCCCGGGTGGAGGTGGACGTAGAGGGTGCGCTCGACCAGCTTAGAGGCGCATTTCAGGACGGGAGCCAGGCGGAACGGGAGGGTGTGGAGAGGGGCGGTGAGGACCAGCACCCCTGTGCTGAACATGGACATTGTGGACAGGTGTCCTGCTCCTTCTCTGGACAAGCTGTAATAAACTGTACAGCTGATAAGAGGGACAGATGAAACAGACAAGACAGGTGGACAGAAGTAAGTGCTTGAACCGAGCTAAACAGGCTGTAGGGTGCATGCACACTACTTAGTGGACTCGTCTGGAATGTAGGACTCGGTTTGGGACTCAGCCCAAAAACCTGACTGGAACAGGCTAACAGGCTAACAGGAGCTACCGAGAAATGAAAAATACTTACCAAAAGCTCTTCTGTCTTCCGTTTCCGACTCTGTCCTCCCTCTGAAGGATCTCTCAGTATATCACTGATCTGTAAATCTGTAATAATTCACGACATCTCCACTGCCCTGTCAGGATACACTCTTCCTCCAACGCACTCTCATAACCGTTTAGCCTGGTAGCCTTCGGCACACCACGTGACTGCACACCGACCGCGGATTGGCTATCCGTCAGAGGACTACAACCTGCAGATGGGATGTGTAGTTCCAATCTGACCGGGGTTTTTTTTCCGTTTTAGCAACATTAGCTTATCTGAGGTAAAAAAATAAAAATGGAAGAACGCCACGTCTGAACCGAAAGTACATTAAATAGCTTATTATAAATACTTCAAACTTGTTAAAGAAAACAAAAGTATTTATTTTATAAAGTATTTTATTAGTTTAGTGTGTATATTAAGAACATTAGAAAGGTTATGAGTTCCTTTAGTCTCCACCAGTCTGTCAGAGTCCATCAGGTAAGAGTGGCCACAATCAGACTTCACACTTATAACTATAACTAATTAATATAAACAATAAACAACTAATATATATATATATATAAACAATAGAATGGCCAGGATTCCATAACTACTAGACTGGTCTGAAATTATTATTATGATATCATACAGTATAAATAAACAAATTAATTCATTCATCTTGTTAAAATATGTTATATAATGTCAGAAAGACAATAATACATTGTGTTAATGATTATTTATTTACTGAATCTGAGGTTTCTTCTGCGCTAATGGAGTTAGCTTCGCCAAGGCTGATGAACTTCTGTAAAAACGTCAGCGTCAGTCGTTCTTCTCTTCTGTGCCAACGTAGCTGCTGTTGGTTGTTTTTTACTGCTAAAATATTCCTTTTCTGTAGCTAATTCAGCAGCACAAAGTTTTTACTTTCTGAAGTAAACTAGCCACGTTGACACGCTAGAAGAGACAGAGACCGTTCATTATGTATATGGTCAAAATGATCCTGTCTTTCAAGGTATACATGCTGAGAAAACTTCTGTAATTTGTAATATTAATTTCAAAATAATGTCAGACTTAAATGTGCTTCAATATAATAAAAGACACGGCTCTTTTGAAATGACTGTCTCTTCCTTTCTGGTGTTAAAAGAGAAAGATATTTACTTTGTCTGAACAAGGTCGTCACAACGTTGTCTACTTTCTTGCACCGTCGCTACAACGTTATTAAAAAAAGGAAAATAATTACGTTGTCTGAACAAGGCTGTCATTACGTAAATTTGTCGTATGGTATTATGATGACCTGTTGGAAACTTTCCATTTTTTTTCCAGGCAAAAAAGTCACCCAACAATCAAAAAATGGTCTTTGGCTGATTTTACATGCTGTATTTTACATGCTAAATGCCTGTACTATAGAAGATCCCCCAGTAATGATTAAACACGTATCACCAAACAGAAATTAAATTTGCTGGACCTATGCTTCGCCCCAAACTGAAGTGTCCAGTGTCTCTTGACCGTTTGGATCCCACTATGTATATATATATATATATATATATATATATATATATATATATATATCTCCCAAGCTTGGACCTTGAGTGCATAATTTTGTCCCACCTCATGTGCAACATGTAATGCAAATGAATGACAATAAAGTTCCTTGATCCTTAAATTAGCTCGTCCTGAGGTCATTTTAATGCTCTTTTGTATCAGAGACTTTTACTTCTGATGAGACAGAGAAAAATATTACAGACAATGCCCCTAATCCAACATCCAGTCCCAGCAGAAATAAAGAGTAACATACTTCCTTATTTCTGGCATAAAAGGAGCTGGAAAAATGTGCACTCCAAAGTCCAACTAGTTTCTACCATACCCTGCCCCAGCACATCAGAACTTTTAATAAATTACATTTAAACTTTGACAACATAGAGAGCATTAAAATAATAGTTTATCACAACGTAACCATGTTTACTGGGAGACAAAGTAAAGACAGACATTATAAGGAATAAGATAAGAAATAAATGCCTTTAAGAAATTAAAGTTACAAAAATAGTACTTGATTTTAATCAGCTGTGACACTACAGCATACCAAACAAACATTTTATTCAGCAGTGCTTTCTTATAACTATAACTACATGTTTCTTTATATAAAATTTCAGACATAAACACTGTATTCAAGTATTCAGCATAAAAAAAAAATAACTATATGGTACTGTAAACAATTCCACCAAACCATAGAATCTGACTGGCAAGCAGGATAATGTAACACATTTGCCACATATGAGTAGTCAGCGTTCCAAATGAATAGAAGCTCAGTGCCAGTAAATCATGTGGTCTGCTTTGGTATTAGTGCCTTTTTCTGAATTCAGGTTGAGTCAGGTAATGCAGTAACTATCTATCGCAGAAGGACTGACTAGTCGGTTGGTGGACAGCAGGCTACATAAACTTTGTACTATCTTTGGACTGTGCAAAAAGATAAATTCAGAGTTGCACATCATTAAACAATTCCGCTTAGGGAGATTTGGGCAGTATAAGCCAGCTTTCAATTGGGACTAGTTTGCCTACAAAATCCTTAATCACACTACTTATAGACATTGCATTGCACATCGCCCAAATTATAAAGTGGACTCAAGCTTCCGGGCTGTGCACTCAGAATTCAAAAATCCCTGATTTCAGTTGAAGGCACAATTTCATGTATACAACAACCGGAGTAAAAGCTGTAGAGACTCCTGTGTCCTTAGACGTACAATTACAATACACATTAAGATTTAACACTAACACTATCAACACTATCAAAACAGAACAAGACAAAATATTTTAACTTTCACAATGATTCCTCATTAAATTTGACTTTCATGGTACATCAGTAACTCAAATTAGACCTGAAACTAACATTAATGAAGTGAATCAAATGAATGAATAGGAAAGGTATAAAAGTACTATACATTACAAAATTAATCATTTATGTGGCAAGTTCAACCTCTTAAGAACCTGTGGGTAGTATTTGAGAAATATCCTCCGAGCGACGTCATACGTATCCCCACTCGGTGTGGAAGGGTACCCCTTCTGGTTGTAGACGAAGCCTTTTTCGATTTGGAACACAGCCTTGTTGAAGACTTCTTGCTTGAAAGGTTGGCCGCGGTCCAAACACTCGATGAGAGTAATGACGAAGAACCTCCAGCGCTGGGTGTAGTAATCCTCCATTAGCCCTGCCCACTCTTTGCTAGCATAATCCAGAATGTTGCCGTCAGGCCCCCACAGCGTGATCTGGTTGCGTGCGTTGAGCTCATACAGCTCCGCCTCCTGTTCATCCATACCCAGCGACCGTGCTTGCTCAAGCCATGCCCCCAACAGGAAGTGTGCGTCGCTGGAGAGCAGGGAGTCCAGTTCGGGCAGAAGGTCGTAGATGAGCAGACCGCCAGTGGTTAGGAGTTTTGAAAGATTCTGGGCCTAATTGTAGGAGTTAAATTGGTTATTTATCATTTTTGTAATTACTATTTTACTATCCAATTACTAACTGTTGCTTTTTTCTTGCCTTACCTGGAAGGCATCTCGTATTTCTTCGTAGAACTGTGTCAGGAGGAGCTGAACAGCCTGACGCGTCACATCCACCAGGTCATACCGGAACGTATCAACAGACATCAGAGAAGGTGCCGCTTCCAACAGCAGCTTCCACGCCTCGTACAGGTCTCCCGGATTATACCAAATTTCCGTCTGCATCTTCAGAGACGGTCGGTGTACCATTGGACTCCGGTTGTGGTTCTTATACCCAGGAATAGTGCAGTTGTACACACTCCCAAACAGCAGGCGCCAGGCAAGCGCCAGGCTCTCGTTATTCGTTCCATAGCGACGCCAGGCATACAGCGTTGCCCACTGGGTCAAATTGACTGCTTCTTTGCGCCATGCCAGCTCAGCCATCAGCTCGTAGATGGCCGGGTTTTGTTCTATGCCCTCAGGCGCAATCCCTAAGCCCACCAGAGTGGAGCCAGGGAACGTCTGCGCTTCGAAAGGACCAGAGTTAACACGCTCAACTACGCCAAACAGGCCGCTGTTGCCTCCGAAATTGTGAAGCATGCACCAGATAAAAGGCTGGCCATAGAAGGACTGGGTGAAGTTATAAGCAGGCATAGACTCGGCAAAGAGGTCTAGGACTATCATACGTCCCTGAGGTACGCCGTGAAGAAGCGCCTGGATCTGTGGAGGTTTCCAGAACTCTGGGCTGCTGATGAATAACCAGCCCTGCATCAGCCAAATGGCCTGTGGGTCCACTGTGAGAACACAAGACAATATCAGTGGACCACCAAGAATTAATTTTATCCCAGGATTTATCAAAAATCTGTCTATATGTGAACAAGTAAACCATTCCAGGTCTTGATAATTATATGCCTGAGGTTACCTGAGGTCATAGTGGTGAATACCGCTCTACTAATTGAGCTCAAATAGGCTGGGTCAGACGAGGAAGGCGTCATCTCATTAAAGGTATCCGTATTGTAGATGTGGTCTGTCCCAAACTCTTTAACCACCCGCGACAGAAACAGAGAGCCAATGGCTGGGAACAGCGGGTCACGTGGGTCCAGGACATACGCACAAGAATATGTGCAGTTAAAATGGCTCCATGGCCCCAGCTTAGTCACATTGGCTTTGGGAAACAAGCTAAAGAAGAGATAGGATTTGGAAAGTCAGTGCAAAGCTTTGCGTCGTCTCTGTTTACTTTAACGGGAAATATTTAACTTTTAACTGATATACAAATAAAAAAATTAAAATCACAATGAAGTGTAGGCATGTCCTGTAGTAGGTTAACGCTCCAAAATATTTAAAGAGCCAAATGGGACAGAAATAGAAATACAGACAGGTATGAATTGAACCGGTTAATCAGTTACAAATTACCGCATAATGCCACGTGGGACAATTCCTGAAAATGCTGGCAGAACAGGAATCATTCCTAGCGATCTCATCTGCTCCAAGATCTTGACCTGCCAGGAAGAAAGGGCATCCAAGTTTGCAAAATTGCATAAGAGCTTTTAAACAGCATAAGTTCAAACTCAAACATACACAGACCTGCAAAGAGAGCTGTTTGGTGTGCCAGGACGGAGGCAGTGGGCCTCCCCACTTAAACAGATTCCCCATCCGGTTCCACGCAAGAAACGCTGGACCTGTAAAGAAGTCATCGATCTCTGTCTGATTTAGACCGATAGACCAGTAGACCTACATCCGAGAGAAGGAACGAGGGCACAAAAGTGAGACAGAAAAACATTTAGAACAGACATGTAGACTATACAAGAATGAGAATATACTACAACCAAGAACTGTCCACTAATCTGTAAAAATGTGTTCATACTTTAACTTGTGGACAATTTGTTTGGGCGAAGTTTATGTGAACATAATTCACATAAAGGTATGAAAATATTAAACAGAAATATATAAACATACAAATAAAGTTTATTAAGAAATGTTATTATTGGAATTATTGTCTATGTCCTCAGTATTGACACTGTCCTCGTAGTTGGTGTGACTGCTGTCATTACTGTTGTCGCTGTTGTTATTATTGACGCTGGTGGTGAGATTGCTGTCATTGATGTCGCAGTTGATGTGATTGCTGTCATTACTGATGTCATTGGTGTCAGTGCTGTTTTGATTGACACTGGTGTTGTGACTGCTGTCATTACTGTTGTCAATGGCGTGATCGTTGTCATTACCTTACCGTCATCATTATTTCCGTAATAAATTATCGTTACTATAGTATATTACGATGATATTAATAGAAGTAGTAGTATAATATTATTGCACCACTGTCGTTGTCACTACCGTCATTATTGTCGTCACCACTTTGGATGTCATTATTATCGTTGTTGGTGTGATTATTGCCGTTACTGCTGTTGTTGGCGCGACTGCTGCAATAATTGACATTGTTGGGGTGATTGCTGTCATTACTGACGTAGTTGATATGACTGCTGTCATTATTGATGCTGGTAGTGGTGTGATTGTTGCTGTGACTGCTGTCATTACTGTTATTGTTGGTGTAAATGTTGTCATTACTGCCGCCAGGGGTGTGACTGTTGTCATTATTGTTGTTAGTGAGATTGCTGTCATTACTGATGTCATTGTTTTGTATTATATATTGTAGTATAACTGTATTATAATTGTAATACTAGCAATAAAATTAGTATAATTTTATTGCACCACTATTGTTGTCACCACCATCATTGTTTTTGTCACCACTTGTCATTATTGCTATCATTGTTTTTGGTGCAATCGATGTCGTCATTGTCGTAGTTGTTTTGACTGCTGTGATCGTCAACACTGTTGGTGTGACTGCTGCCATTATTGTTGATGTTGTTGGTGTACCTGCTGTCATTCCTGATGTCGTTGGTGTCACTGTTGTAACTACAATAATATTAATAACAGTATAATATTATTGTACCATTACTGTTGTCGCCATTGCTGTCATTGTTGAAATCATCAGTATTGTCATTACAGTGGTCATTCTTGCTGTTTTGGTTATTGCTGTAGTGTCAGTTCTGCCGCCACTGACGAAGACAAGGGAGAGTGTGTGTGGAACTGGTATGTGTCCTAACCACACTCTGTGGGACTCAGAAGGGCTACAGTCAGCATTAATACAGCATATGACCTATATATTGGGGATATGGATAAACCTATAACGTGTTTACAGATAAATTCTAGCTGTTGTTCTGGTTGTTAGATTACCTGCTGCCACAGCGCTTCCTGTCCAGTGAAAGCCAGGGGCAGATTGATGCCATGTAGTGCCATCCAGTCGATCTCTCGCTGCCATCGTGGCCAGTCCCACCACACGCTCGAGTAGCTTTGAGTGCACACGTTCTGGTAGTATCTGAATCTGTATAAGGCAAGAATGTAGAATAATACCTAAACATAAGATTCAGCATTAATGAAAACTTCACCTCATCTTATTTTATCCCCCAGGACAGGGTCTGTGGCCTCGGTACGCAACGTCGGGGATCATGAACTGTTGCCTATTGAACAGGTTTATACTGTATTGTGTTGTTCGTGGTCGTTGATACTAATAAAGTGAAAGTGAACTATTTGCCTTCTCTGCTTGCACACAGAGGAATGTGACCTCCGCATTTAACCCATTCATGCAGTGAAACACAAACCAGTGAACACGCCTGCTGGAGCAGGGGGCTGCCACAAATCACGGCGCCCGGAGAGCAGTTGGGGGAGTTAGGTGCCTTGCTCAAGGGCATCTCAGTCAATCAAAACCAGGACCTTCCGGTCACAAGACCGGTTCCCTAACCACTAGGTCACGACTGCCCCTCAAATTTGGCAAAATACTACCGTGGATAAATGGACAAGACAGAAACCACATAAATGGACAGGGTTTGTCAAAGAGCAGGACAGGGATCCTCCAGCACTTTGCTAAGTGGGGGTTTGAAGTTATGAGTTCACATCAGCCCAACAGCAAGCAGGCAGCCGTGGCTCAAGGGGGAGGGAACCGGTCTTGTGACCGGACTGAACCAAGACATGACTTCTCTTGTGCAAGGCACCTAAGCTTCCCAGCTGCTCCATGGAATAGTGGAAAAAAGGCTGCCACCCCTCTTCGGGTGGGTGTGTTCACACTGCGCCCTGCAAGCACTGCATGCCAAATCACTTTCACTTTCACCTCTCCTAGAAGTCTAGGGTGCATTTCCACCTCGTACCCAGGACCCAACATGAAAGTATGTACTTGTGAGACACCTCGATGACGTCACCGCTCACCTGTGCTGCGTGCTGAATCGCAGAACGCCCGTGATGCGGGGTAAAGGTCGGGGCACGCGCAGCTGATCCCCGGACCATGACACGTGACAGCTGCAGTAGTACTTCAGGTAGTGGTAAACGCCGGCGGCCGCCGCCACGCCGCTGCTGCCCACCGCCACGAGCGTGTCGTTGCTCCCTGAACGGAGCTCGCACACGTCCGGACCGTGAGGGGACAGAGAGCTGTTCACGGACACCACAAAGTCTCGCGCTGTTTCACCCAACAGTCTCCTCAGCAGCGCGAGCACGGCTTTGGTCTGGGTCTCATCGCTGGATTCGGACCGCAAATGATCCAAAGTGGGGAAGTGTCTCAGTCCTGACACGAGGCCGACAGACAACAGGAGGAGGAGAGTCTGTATTCCAGTCATTTTTAAATCACAACAACAACAAACAACAACACGTCCAAACTTTTATTCCCTTCAATCCTCTTACATACACAGATAGAGGAACAGGAACCATCCGCACACCACGTGCCACCCAGGGCCCAATCAGGTGCCTTCCTGGGCGAGCGCGAGCGAATTTGGACCAATAGGAATGCGCTGAAAAAAGGACGGCGTTTAAAACCACGGCGGCGCTTTGATTTCGTCACGTGACTCAGTAAACATTATATATTTTAAAACACTTTAAAGGTGCTGTAGTGGGTTTGTTTTATCCATTGCTTGTACAAATAACCAGGAAGAAAATGTAAAACGTGTTAAAATACAAATACAACCTGTAACCTGTACGATACAAATACTTTAAATCTTTAAATAAACATATCTAAAGTAACATTCCATTTTATAAAAAGGTGCCTTTTGTAATATTTGTGAAAGTGAAAGTGAACAACTCATTAACCACTGTACAGTAAGACTGACCTGAGCACATCTCACCAATTTGTGCACTGAAACACACACTAGGGGGCAGTAAGCACACATGCCCAGGGCGGTGGGCAGCCCCTATCCACAGTGCCTGGGGCCAAGCCCCAATATTAATAGTGTTTTTTAATATTAAATAGTGTTTTTAGACCTATATGTTTGTATAAAACCTCAATACTAAACATCATAGTTTAGACTACACTGAAGTGCCATAAAAAGTGGTACAGATTGGTGTTGGGCTATAATGTTATGGGGTTTCAGCCGGCATTCCCCTGGTGGGTCTACAAACATCTCTGAGCGGTGAACATTGTCCAACAGGACGACACACCACCACATAGTTCTAGAGACACCAAATTATGGTTAGAGGTACACTCATCTGAGAATATTTCAACAGGCTTGTGGAGACCATGCCCTGTGAGGGACCCACCAAGTATTAGACTAGGGTATCAGTATTTTGTATAACGTACAAAAATTATGTACACCAGTTGCTTCAGTGTCTAAACTGGAACATACAGTACACACGACATGGCCTAGTGGCCGTGGCCTAGTGGCCACATAAACAACACATAAACAAAGGGAACCGGTCTTGTGACCGATAGGTCGCAGGTTTGATCCCCACCCAGGTCAAGACATGACTAACTCCCCTAGCTGCTCCCCGGGGCTGCCCCCCGCTCCGGGCAAGTGTGTTCACTGCCCCCTAATGTTTACTGGTGTGTGTGTTTCACTGCACGGATGGGTTAAATGCGGAGGTCACATTCGCTCTGTGTGCAAACACAGTAAGACAAAATAGTTCACTTTCATGTTCTGAGGAACATGTGGGCATAGTGGACATAGTAGCCATGGAGTAGCAATATTCATAATTGTGCCTTGTGCCCGACTGACTGACTGACTGCGTTTCAGTGGGTTAAAGGCGGTGGTCACATTCCACTGTAGGTCACTTCACTTTCACTTTACAAGCACCGTCTCCATGTGACGTTGCACACTTCATTCAAGCCAACAACACAGCAACTCAGAATCACTGAAGACAACAGAAGCATTTTTATATAAACATGTTTAATGTGTTTCATTAATGTCATTTATTTTCTTTAATATCGAAAGTGAACACATTTATACACACTTTATGTTGTAGAAATCACACAACACACACACACACACACACACACACACACACACGAACCTGAGGTGACTGTGTGTGTGTGTGTGTGTGTGTGTGTGTGTGTGTGTGTGTGTGTGTGTGTGTGTCTTGGTGTGTTTTCCTGGAAGCAGAGCGCCATCTTAGATCAACATGGAGGGGGGTTTAAACGGGAAAACACAAGGAGAAAACTATTCTTCCGGCTAATAACTCGTTTAAAAAATGATTTATTTTTGATTGTGATATTATTACACTTTTTTTTTTAATATTCCGGATTTTTTTTTTTAAAAAAGGGATTTAAACATCAGCTGGAGTGTTTGTTTATAAGAAGAAACTTTGCTTTGTTTATGTGTTAGCTTAGCAAAGCTAGCCTGGTGGCTAACCTTCACATACAGTCGGATATGGCGTCTTCCAGTCCAGGTATCTCATTATAACTATCTATTATTAATCATAAATCAGTGCATTTGTTTTATTGTTCTTTAGTATAAGAAAACTAAAAACTAAAAAGGGTTTAGTCCTTAATAATATTGTTTATCTAGCTAGCTAGTTAGCTAGGAAAGTCTTGTGGTGAAAGTTATCTAGCAAGTTAATGACGCAACATTTAATGTGTAGTTTACTTCATAAATTATTACATTTCATATGTTTTTTATTTCTCCATGACTCTAAAATGGCTCATTTTAACTGTTGCTGTGTAGCTGTCAAGATTAGCAAGTGCCTGGTCGGTTAGCTTAGCGTTAGCCTAGCCATGCTAACAGGCCCGGGTCAGCTAACTAAACCCTAATACTGAGGTAAAGAATAAAAAAGTTTTAAAGGTCACAAAATATTGATTATATTTTATAATTAATGTTTAAATATCAGGTGTAAACGTTAAACTGAGCTGAAAATATTACTCATTAAGCTTAAACCCAGTTAAACGTCATGTTTTTAAACTTGTCCTCGGTTTTATTGAATAAATATGCAATAAATTGTTAATAAACTGGGTCACTTTATAACGTTTACCTCATAAACTTTAGCTTCTTTTTAGAAAAAAAATAGTAAAAATAATTTATTTGGTGTTATTAATATTATTGTTAGCGTGATATATGTAAACTAACGTGACACCTGGCTAGTGTGTGAGTTACCGGATGGTTTTTAGTACCGTGATATCTTAATTCAGACTTAATATCGCGGTCTTACGATATTAAAGTTAATTAGTCTTATCTGATTTAGTCATACGACTTAATAAGCTTTTATATGATGTAATGTTTAAAGTGTAAATGATGCCAGAATCACGTTTATTTCCAAACGTGTCATTCCCATTACATCGCACCGATTTGCAGACTTTCACATAGTTTTTGCAGACATGGCATGCTTATAAACATAGCTTGCACACAGAGGACTTCAAAGCACACACTAGGGGTAGTAAACATGCGTGCCCAGAGCTGTGGGCAAGCCCCATCCACGGCGCCCGGGGAGCAGTTGATTGCTGGGGGGCCTTGCACAAGTCGTGTCTTGTCTGTGTGAGAATCGAACCTGGGACCTCCTGATCGCAAGGCTGGTTCCTTTCCCACAACCCTACAGCTGCCTCTGTGTGTGTGTTAGAAAGAACTGGCACTGGAGACTCCTTCTGTCAGTGTTGTTAAAAAACAACACCTACAATAAATTTAATGCTAAGGCCACTAAATATGGTGCCATGTTTTTGTCAGCATACTATCAAGACCGAAAGAAAAAGAGGCTGAAGTGGGGAACAGTGACAATAATGTGGAACTCTTTATATGAAGCTCAGGTTTAAAACGCGGCCTTAGATCAACCGTGTTTAATATCACAGTCCTTTGTCCATGGTCTCATAATACCAGCTGGTGCTGCTTGGTTGAACACAAATCGCCCCCGGGTTTATTTTTCCTGCATGTCGTAAAACGTGTTGACGTACACTCTGCGTGTGTTTTGTCAGACATGTCTGATGTGCCTCCTCTGGGGATGGGCGGATCTCACACCAACGGAGGAGCTGTTGTGCCGAAAAGCAACAAGCGGTCAGCGCCGTAAGTGTGAAAAACCTGCACTTGTAATTCCTACATGAAATAGAAATTAAAAACATGATTCTTACAAGTAAAAGTAGGAGTTATATTAGTTAAATTAATTCTCTCTGTGTTTTACTTTTCTCAGTTCCGACTTTGATGATGATGATGGCGGGAAGCTCTTTAGGTGAGCATTCGTTCCTCTGTGTGTGTGTGTGTGTGGGCGAGTGTCTCTTTTTTCCTCTGTGAAACAAACCATAAGTCTTTCATTTCTGCTCTGTCTTCAGGTGTGACGATGATGCGTCCAACTCTAATGACAAGGAGCGATTCGCCAGGTACCGAAGGGAGACGGATAGAGAGATAACTGACAGAGATGAACTGATACGATGATGTCTGTCTTTATAGTTGTCTGTTTCCTTGTCTATATTATTGCTATACACCTGTCAGCCAGAGTATTAACTCCACCTGCCTAAACATCTCTGTCCCATCGAGGCATGGACACCACAAGACCTCTGAAGGTGTTCTGTCACCAAGACATTAGCAACAGATCCTCCTATTGGATGGTTCAGCCTTCATGCTCACGTCCATCAAAGAGTCTTGGGTTCCACTGATCCGGTCACTTGTTCCCTGGACCACTTTTGGTAGATATTAGCCACTGTGTACTAGGACACACCCCACAAGACCTGCTGTTTCGAAAATGCTCTGACCCAGTCGTTGTCCCTACAGATGCTTCCACTTGCCCATTCTTCCTGCTTCCAACACATTAACTTTGAGAACTGACTGTCCTAAAATACACAAAAAAAAATCAGTGTAATTCACTTCACCTGTCAGTGGTTGTAATATAATGGCTGATCGGTGAATGTCTGTCTGTCTACCTGTCTGTCCGCCTGTCAGTCTAATAGAAATTCCGCTTTTAAGTGCACATTCACTCCCCGAAGCCTGTTTTACTTTTGAGCACTTTACCTCTTTTCCCCCTCTTCTTTCCCTGCGTCTAGCTTTCTGTCTACCTGTCTGTCTCTCTCTCTCTCTCTCTCTTTCTGCTTCTCAGGCTCTCTGAAAAGATCTTTCTGTCCCTCACTTGTTCTGTCCCTTGGTTTAAGTCAAACCTGTCCTCTCGGTCGGAAAGATCAGACACCTTTTTTCTTTATTCTCCATCACCTCACTCCTCTCTGTCCTCCCTCTTTTAGTTTTGTTTTTTTTAACATGCTCTCACTGCACCATCTCTCTGTCTCTCTCCCATTTCGCAACCTCGCCTTTTTCTGTTGGTGACCTTTGACTCCAGGGAGAACCACAGCGAGATCGAGCGGCGCAGGCGCAACAAGATGACCGCCTACATCACCGAGCTGTCCGAGATGGTCCCCACGTGCAACGCGTTGGCACGGAAACCGGACAAGCTCACTATTCTGCGCATGGCCGTGTCCCATATGAAGACTCTGAAGGGCAGCGGGAACACCGACACAGACGGCACATACAAGCCTTCCTTCCTCACCGACCAGGTCTCTCTCTCTCTTTTCCTCTCTCCCCTGCACAAACCACTCAGGCTTCACCCCCTGGACTTTTTAGGCACATGATGCATCCCGGACGATAATCACTGACGTTGCTCTCTTTGCGTTTAACCTCTAAAGGAGTTGAAGCACCTGATCCTGGAGGCGGCGGACGGGTTTCTCTTTGTGGTGTCGTGCGAGAGCGGGCGCGTGGTGTACGTCTCGGACTCGGTCACTCCGGTGCTAAACCAGGCGCAGTCCGATTGGCTCGGCTCGTCGCTGTACGATCAGCTCCACCCCGACGATAAGGACAAATTGAGGGAGCAGCTGTCCACCACTGAGAACAACAACAACAGTGAGACCCGTCTCTCTCGCTCTTGTTCCTGCTATCTTTATGTATCTACATATATAGATATATATTTAGCTGTAATTTGTTTCTGTCTCTTTCTCAGGTCGTATGCTGGATCTGAAGACGGGCACGGTGAAGAAGGAGGGAAGCCAGACGACCGTGAGGATGAGCATGGGTGCACGTCGCTCCTTCATCTGCAGACTGAGGTAAGCCTCCCCTGTCCCCCTTCATCTGCTTTTCGCTGCCCCCTGTTGGGCTGGAGTAGTGCTTTTCACACCGCTGCGCAACATCGGGCTTCAACCGTCACTGCTTCCTAAAAATATTTGTGTCAACTGCTGTGTGATGTGTGATGTGACTCACAGGTGCGGTACGTGTCCCGTGGAGCCCGTCAGCATGAACAGACTGGGCATTCTGAAGAGCAGAAACAGGTATCACCCCTCGCTTTTTATTCATTTATTTATTTATTTAGGTAGTTTAGCTTTTAGGTTTTAAAACCCACTGTCTTTGTTTTTGTGTGTCAGGAGCGGATTGGGTCCCACTAAAGATGGAGAGCATCAGTACGTGGTGGTGCACTGCACGGGATACATCCGATCCTGGCCTCCTGCAGGTAACACGCTAGAAGGCGCTCTCGTCTGCTCCAGCATGCACCCATCCCCAGGGTCCTAGTGCTCACAGACTTTTGTGTATTTCCTTCTCAGGTGTTTCTCTGTCTGAGGGCGAGTGTGAGAGTGCACAGGGCAACTGCTACTGTCTAGTGGCCATTGGGCGGCTACAGGTATTGCGTGTGTGTGTGTGATTCCCGGTTTTCCATGGCTCCTTCACTTGCTTAACCACGTGTCTGATGTTTAGGTGGCATGCTCCCCCAGTTTCAACAACATGAGCACCATCAGCATGCCGGTGGAGTTCATCTCACGGCACAACTGTCAGGGGACGTTCACGTTCGTGGATCATCGCTGTGTGGCGACGGTGGGCTACCAGCCTCAGGTAGGCCCCTAAATCACTTGTTATAGCTTGATGAATGTGTGTGAATAGATAAGACCATATGTTTCCTGTGTGTAGGACCTTCTTGGGAAGAGCTTTCTAGAACTGGCCCATCCTGAGGACCAGGGACTCCTGAGGGACAGCCTCCAGCAGGTGTGTGTGTGTGTGTGTGTTATTGAGTTGATGGTCTTGAATAACATCCGTTATGTTGCGTTTGAGTAGCTGACCTTTGACCCTTTCGATCCAGGTGGTGAAGCTCCGGGGTCAGGTCCTGTCCGTGATGTTTCGCTTCTGCACCAAATCGGGCGAGTGGGTCCTGATGCGGACAAGCTCCTTCTCCTTCCAGAATCCGTACTCTGATGAGATCGAGTACATCATCTGCACAAACACGAACGTCAAGTGAGAAAACACACACGCACACACACACACATGTGCAGCATTATCATCATACAGATCGGAAAGGATGGGCAGCTGGATCGGGCATACAGGATGAGAGTTTCACAGACAGGTTCATAGGTTGATGGGTAGATGGGTGTGTGTGTGTTTTATGTGACTGAAGTAGGTAGATAGCTTAATGATGGTGTGAATCCACTCTGACCTTGGATCTGCACTTCTCCCCTAATCCCTCCATCCCTTTTTGACAGTAAAGCTCCGAATCAGAACGCTCTCTCCCCTCTGTCCTCCCCCAGGGGGGCATCATCCCCCTCTCTGGGGCAGAACAGCCCCAGCTGCCCCCCAGCCACCAGCCCGGGGCAGATAAAACACTCCAGGTGAGACCGGATAACCCCTTCTACAACCCCCTCCTCCGCTTTTCACCCACCCCACACATGCACAACGGGACTTCCGTCTACACCGGCCCTTTTCTTTTCCTCTCTCGCTCTGTCTCTCTGTCTCACTCTCTGTAGCTCTAATCAGCATGGCTGCACCAGGTAGACCCGGGTGTCCATGTTTACCGGAGTTGGTGTCCAGGGGTTACGGGGTGCTGTTTGCAGGGTGACGGGTTTTACTGGTTGTCGGTGGTGGGCGAATACCTCCTGATACCGCCATATGCCTGTTTTGACCGTCCTGTCTGTTTGTCTGTCCGTCCGTCTGTCTGTGTTGTAGGCAGCTCCAGCAGCAGCAGCAGGCCGAGATGGAGGGAGGAGCAGGAGGAGGAGGAGGAGGGAGAGAGGAAATCTATGACTCTGGACAGGTGACTCTGCCTCAGGTAAACATCGTAACACTGATATACTGCCCTCACTGATGGAGTGATAGGTAAAAAAGTGACTGATGTAATAAACGATGGGTGATTCAGTGGAACATCGGACATCATCCTGTCTCTCTTCTCCGTCTCCAGGTCCCAGTCCAGCCAGTAGGACCGGATCCCAGTAAGACTTATTCTTATTACTACACGGTTTGTTATTGGAGTGCTTGAAAAGGAACTCTGTTATTCCTCCTCTGTCTTCTTCCTTTTCTTCTTCACCACATTTATGCAATGAATACAGCCCAAACTGCTTAATGTACAGACTCCGTTCAAACACCATTTCGTAGATAATCATGACGAGACCTGTGCTATGTGTTTTTGGTGTTGGTAAGATTTATGTTTTTTAAAAAATATAAGTTAAATAAAGGGGTGGCGTCTCACAGACAGGGGGACCTGTGTATAAATAAACAAATACATAAATAAATGACAGTAGTGTATATATGCTTGTGTGTAAAAAGACCATAACTATATGGACAGGAGTTCTTCCCTCTGTCTTGACTAGCCTGTGCCCCTCTCTCCAACACACACACACACCATGGTATTAGCCATAATCTTGACCCCAACTGGGCAACACGTGTTCAAGCACTTTTTCTTGTAGTTCCTTCAGGAAATGCACATCTAGTTGTATCTTATCATCATGAACTAAAGGGCCGTCAATCACTACAGAGCATCAGGTGCAGTTATTTAAACACATCAGTAGACTTTATACATAAGGGTTGGGTTTGATCCGATTAGTCAGCAGATTAGTCAACTACTGAATTTTTTTTTATATATATATGCTTTTTTGTCCTCTAAATACTTTCTCAGATCATAAGGTTATGTCTACCAATCCGGCCGCTAATGGACAGCAGGTGTATCCTCCATCTGCCACATTCAGTGCTAACACTCGTCCTAACGAGACCTTCAGGTACCACATACATACGCACACATGCATCTGTTAGTCACTTATATATTCACGTTAGTGTAGTCGACTAGGATTGACTGTGTGTGTGTGTGTGTGTGTGTTTGTGTGTGTGTGTGTGTGTCCATGTCCCCGTCCAGGCAAGCTCCGTCGGCAACCCAGATGCTGTCCCACATGTCGCGCCAGAGCGCCCCCTCTGGCCTGCCAGTCAACAACAGCAGCCCAGTTCAGACTCCGAGTGTGAACCCTGCGCCCCAGGCAGCCTGGGCTCAACCGCATGCTCCCTTTAACACACAGGTCATTAATCATCATCATCGTTGTAGTTATAACAGAAAGGAGGCGGGGCTTAATATTTCATGGAACCACCTTAGCCTATATTTGTGATTAGCAAGATTCAAGATTCAAAGTTTTATTTGTCACATGCATAGTTATAGACGGTACAACATGCAGTGAAATGACATTTGACTGTCGTCCACAAAATATACAAAATATAAACTAGGTAGCAAAGTAACATTAATAGAAAGTTAAAGTAAAAATTAAATATTCCTAAATTTAAATAGTAGAATATCAAATAAAATATATAAAGTAAGATTAAAATATAGAATAAGATTAAAAATATATACATATAGAATAAAATAAAGTAAATATATGTACACAAGTTAAAGTTAAAGTCCGAGGTATATACACCGTGTGTGCAAAAACCGCAGATTTGTGCATGTGCGGGAGTGAGGTGTGTGCGAGAGAATGTGCAAAAATGTGCAAAAAAATGCAGTCCGGTTGTGTGTGTGAGTGAGGTGGTGGACTAGTCTCTGATCTCATTCAGGGCACGGACAGCTTGTGGGAA
>JAOVVF010000044.1:1277063-1286921 GCA_028565595.1 Duopalatinus emarginatus
GAGGACATTTTGCTGGTCCTCATAAAAAAACGTGGGACTCTGATATTTTAATAATTTTAATAATTATAATAATAATGCTAATAGTGCCAGTATGTGCATTTTCATTACTGAAGTTAAGGTTAAGTTTATGCATTGTGTTAATTAGCTTCATTAATTATTATGTCTATAAAAAGTCCTCACAAACACAGTAAAGACAGACATATGCGTGTGTGTCCTCGCGCTGTCCTGATGAACAGCAGTGTCAGGTGTGTGTAGTAGGATCCCTGAGACAGTGTGTAACATCCGTACTGACTGTCTGGGATGTTTCAAACACAGTATTAAAGCATTAGCTTTATTTAAAACAGCTAAACAGTAGCTAGCTAGCTAACTACACCTTGGCTCGATCCCAGTATTGACATTCACACCACATAAAAAATGAAACAGCTAACCTGAAGTAACTATTTAGAGCTCATTCTGAGGGAAACAGATGACCTTCATCTTTACCTGGTGTCTGAATTAGCAAGCTAGCTAGCTATTAAGCTACCTCTATTTGCTATCTATGAGCTACCTATGCTTACTATCTTGCTTTATGACACAGATAGTTAGCTAGGTATTAGTTACATACTTCAGTGACTTCAGCGACAGTGTCGTGCTGCATGTCTAGCTAGCTTATCTAATAGCATGCTAATTAACTAAATGAAGGGTATTGCAGGCTGTGAAATGGTATCTCTGTCACCAGGACAGAGCGGTCTGAGAGACTAAGGAAATGATACTGTGAAAAAAAAGATGTAAGCTCGACAGATAAGCAGAAGCAAGCTAGCAAGCTAACTAGCGTTCTTTCTCAGAGCTACGCCTAGCCGTTTTAGTAAAAAGGCTGATGTTCTGAGGAAAAACAAACAAACAAACAAACAAAAGAATAGTCTAAGAGCACATTTCTCTCTCCTCATTTTGACCTTAATCTGTGGCCATCTGTCAGCGGCTTAAACCGAGCGATTAGCTCATTAAGACCTCATGCCAGCGTGTGCCACAAAAATGGCCGCCAGACACTCTGTTACAGAATCTGGGACGCTAATAGGGTTAAAAAAAACTTTCCTTTTGAATGAATAAATGAATGAATGAATGATAAATAAATATATATGTGTGTGTGTGTGTGTGTGTGTGTGTGTGTGGCACAACAATAGCTTTAAAGCAAGTTTTGAACAATATATCCATCCAGTTGTAAAGCTTGTAAACAACATTATGAGACTGTTTTTGAATTCACTTCCTGAAGTGATCGAGGAAGATGTGAGAGGATGAGAGGATGAGAGGGAGAGAGAGAGAGAGTGAGAGAGAGAGAGAGAGAGAATTACCTCAATCACCAGGATTAAGTCTATCCCAAGCTGCTGAGACACACACACGGTAAGAATCCTCTCTCTTTATAATATTACACACATTGCATTCTACATTATTTAGCTGAACTCTTCACACTACTATATACACTGAAGTGAAAAACTGGTACACCAGTCCTAAACTTGGTTGGCGTCCCATACGGGGCACTGACTCCATGAGCTTGTGGAAATATTCTCGAGGCAATAAACACCAGACTTCCTGCAGAACAGACCACAATTCTGAGATCCGGTGACTTGGGTTGGAGTGGCAAAACCCCCGAACTCAGACGAGTGTGTTCATTTAACCATAATTTGGTGTCTCCAGACGTGTGTGGTGGTGCATTGGTCAAACCCATCAGAATGAATGGTGTAACTCGTCACACATAGTGTTAGATGTACCAGGGGTCTCATAGAATGCTAGCTAAACAAACCCCAACAAAGCATTACGGAGCCACCACAAGTGCCTGTACCACTTCAGTGTGTGTGTGTGTGTGTGTATATGTATATACAGTACAGGGCCTGTTTAATGTATGAAGTGACTGGTGTGTGAACAGGATGTTTAGATTGATGTTCAGCTGTGTGTGTGTGTTTAAAAGTTCCGAGCGCTGCTTTACGAGGCCTCAATTGTCATTGCAGGAGGGTGTCCGTGCCAAGTGATAGCTGGTCTAAAAGATTACACACACACACACACACACACACGTTCTGATCTGTCTCAAGTAACTCTTTACACCCGAAGCCATTTGGTCATACAGATGCATTAATACGTGTGTAAACTGTTACAGGGACTGAGGCCAAAAAAAAAGGGAGCCATAACGGATGTAACACAGCACGTAAAAGACAAATGAGACGTGACCCATTTTACTCCTCGAATCTCCTGAGGAGGACAAGAATGGACAGATGGGTGCTGCCTCTTCTTGCGTGCGCCCTCCTCGTCCGTGTTGGAGCCTCAGGCTCGGATTATGACCTGGGCGCTCACCCGCGCTTCGTCTGTACCCCTATTCCCCCCGATGCGCCCTGCATACCGTCTGATAGCACCGGCCACCACGGCGGCCATCACAGCGGGCATTATGGCGAGCACCACGGCAGGCACCATGGCAGCCATTACGGCGGCCATCACGGCGAATCCTGGTGGGGCGCTTCACCAGGTGAGTCCACGCCCACCATCTTGCACCTGCGTGAGAGCCTGGTGCAGCAGAAGGAGACGATTCTGGATCAAAGGGAGACGATCCGTGAGCTCACCTCCAAGCTGGCACTCTGCCAGGGATTTGGGCACGGCCTGGGCGGGCACGAGCACGGACACTCCCAGTACGGGCATTACCATGGCAACGGAGAGCACACCGGCGATGAGACGCCGAGTCTGTCGCACGCAAGCTCTCCCGAGCAGATGAGCCACATGCTGGAGACGTTGAAGGAGAGACTGGAGAACCTGCAGGTGAGGGAAAGGTGACGGACGCGCCAGTACACGCGACACACCCAGGGTGTTTTATAACTCTGTATATGTTTTCAGATGCAGAACACGTCCACGGCATACTCCGCCTCTCTGAAGGAGCTGCTGCGGAGGAAGATCTCCGCCCTCGAGCAGCAGATGCTGCATCACGCCACGTCCATCACTGACCGCAGCCATCACCATGGCGACGAGGACGACGACGAGGATGAGGACGAAAACGACGACCGCCACCACCACCACCACGGCGGGCGTTACGACGAAGAACACCACGATGGGCAACACGACGGTAACAGCAATCACCATGACGCCAGCCACCAAAGCGGCGAGGCCGGCGGACACGACCACTCGAGGACGTCTGGGCGCTCACAGGACCGCAGGACGACGTCCGGTGAGCTGGACAAAGTGCTAAAGCAGCTCACGCACGGTGTGTAGTATTAGTGGTGTGATTCCGTAATCAGTACTGACCTCAGTTCGCTGACTGTCATCGTCGCTACTGTTTCCAGGTACAAGGAAGAGAAGTAAAACCAGAAGTTTCCAGATCGGCTTTCCCATGCGCACTAACTACATGTACGGGAGGGTGAAGCGCACGGTAAAGCGTGAGATCTATGCCATGACACTGTGTATGTGGCTGAAGGGTGGAACCTCGGGCATCGGCACGCCCTTCTCCTACTCCATCCCCGGGCAGGCGAACGAGCTGGTGCTAATCGAGTGGGGGGACAAGCCGATGGAGCTGCTAATCAAGGACACGGTAAGGAAATATGAGAGAGAGAGAGAGAGAGAGAGATCAAGAGAGAGAGAGAGAGAGATTCGGGTCTCTGATTGGTTGAATACAGAAAAATCCCACAAGAGGGTGCTGATGGTTTATGTTCACAGCAACAAATTGTACAGTAACGCTGCCTTAGATTGATGTGTGTGTGTGTGTGTGTGTGTAGGCAGTGACATTACCCCTCTCGCTTCATGATGGGAAATGGCACCACGTGTGTGTGACGTGGATGGCACGGGACGGAGTGTGGGAGGTTTATCAGGACGGAGCAAAGAGAGGATCGGGGGATAATCTGAACGCCTGGCATCCCATCAAACCTGGAGGAGTGTTTATTCTGGGACAGGAGCAGGTGAGACACACAAACACACACACACACACACACACACTGATACAAACTCAATCCTGTCCTTAATAACACCTTATATGTGTGTGTGTGTTTGTGTGTGTACAAGGACTCGCTCGGCGGACGTTTCGATGCCACCCAAGCGTTCGTTGGTGAACTCTCGGACCTGCAGCTCTGGTCCCATACACTCTCCCACCATGACATCTACAGCCTTGCGTCCTGCCGAAGTCACATGTCCGGTGATGTCATAAGCTGGGCGGAGTCAGTGGTGGACCTTTACGGTGGGGTCACCAAGTACCCGTTTGATCCCTGCCACTAAGGCTACTATCAGCCTAACAGTTGGTGAACAAGGCGGTTTAAATTCCCTAGACCAGCGGCGTGTCTCAAATCACACACTCTACCCTACGCACCTGACCCCCCCCCCCCTGTTTAAAATATTCTACATATCTCGAAAATGCTCAAAGTAGGCGTGGCCTGAGCTTTGGATAAACAGAAGATACAGCAATACCAAAGAAGCTAGCTAAACTGTTGGCGTTAGTGACTATTAGAATTATAACAGACAACTTGTTCACTATCTAGGGTGCACTTCATAGCATGAGATCACTTTATAATCAATCTAGGGCACTTGTTTATAGATTTATAAAGCAGTTTGGTGAATCTGGACATAGAGCTAAGTGCTAGTTAGGGTGTAGGTATCTAGTGCACTAATTAGTGACTAAATGGGAAGTAAAGTGTGATCATTTCCACTTGATCACTTGGTTCACCGTCACGGGTTCACTATATAGCAAAAGATACTCACTTCAAACTCAATTTGTACAGCGGTATGGTGAATATAGCTAAAGGCTAATTAGGGTGCAGGTATCTAGTGCACTAATTAGTGACTAAATGTAAAGGAACGTGAGACCTAGTGAATGTGGGACCATTTCCAGTTGTGTTTGTTGACCATCTAGGGTGGACTAGCAAGAGATCACTTTATAGTCAATGTAGGGAACTCATTTATAGATTTATATAGCAGTGTGGTCGATCTGGACGTTTCGCTAGGAACTAGTTAGGACGAGTTTATTGGAGAGATTTGGTACTCAGCCTGGGAAAATTTTCAAATGTTATTTATTATAATTTTTTTAAATAAAATGTAACAAGTGACTTGTGAGTCGTAAGTGTATATGATTATATGTGTAAATAATAATAAACTGGATGAGTTTGGAGTATCCTGTACGATCTGTGTGTTGTACTGTTAGAAGTAACCAGCAGGGGGTGACAGTGCAGCCAGACTGAGTAAAAGACAAAAAAAAAAAAAAAACAAACAAAAAAAAAACGACACAGAGCCGTGATCATGATGTCGTCTTGAACTTTATTGTCTGGCACCAGGACGTATTTATAACCTTGTGTTGTTTCTTTGCTACATTGAGAGACTATTTTCTGTTTATCACATCATTCAGTCAAAAACAGTGCTCGTGTAGTGCACTACGTAGGACACACAAGCCATGATGTAACACCAGAACAGGCTGTTCCTATCGTTTTCAATACAGGTTCTATCTAACTTCAGACATGGCTACGCTATATTTCAACGGTTTTAAAAAATAATAACGCAGCACTTGTTCATATTAACAGGGAAACGGAAAGAAAAGAAAAGCGAGCAAAGTACACGGCTACATTTCAGTTCTCGTGAATTAGTAGCTGATCGGAGCGGAGACGTATTAGCGTTCCGTATTATTACTTTCTATTATTACTAACATTTATTGGTTGCTTGGTTTGTTTGTTTATGTTCTAGAAAGCCTAATTACGAATGGTTAATTAGAACGTATAAAAATACGGAGCGCTAATAGTCGTCTCTCGATGCAGTCGTATTTGATTTGGCAGGCACACATGCATTCCCAGTCCATGACGATGAAAACGATTTTTTATTAATAGTAACAAAAACATTTTTTAAAAAATGAAAAAAATAAAACAAAAACAATAAATTAACATGTCTACACACACCAGAAAAATAATAAAAAGATACTAAACGTATTTACAAAAACGGTAATGACGACGTGTAACACGTCATTATTAAGCTGCCATTAAAACTCCTTCAGAGCCCTGGGGTCAGAGCGAACTCACCGCTATACGTTAACGCTAATGTGCTTAGGAGGTGTATGAAGTCCATTTCCTGTCTAAAGCAATCGTACAGAAATGCAACGTTGAAGTAACCGATCACGAAACCTGTTTTCATTAGTTACAATTTCATTACTATGTTAAGTTCGTATTTTGCGAATCACTGATTTCTTTTTCCCGTTTGTAATCAAATTTCGTTACCACTTTGTGTTCAGAGTTTAGGTCTCGTTCTCGTAGTTTACGTTACAGCGATCTTGTGTTAGTAGTGTATGTTTTATCACTGTAATACGCCTGTAGTTTGAGTTTCATTACTAGGATAAGTGTGTAGTTTACACATCACCGCTATCTTATGCTACAGTTTACGTTTTATCACTATTTTCCTTTTGTAATTTACATAATTTACACTGCTCTATGTACGCAGTTTACCCTTACTTTACATTGCCGTAATTGTAGTTTATGTTTCATTCCGATGGTAATTTTGTAGTTAGTAGTGTAGCGTCAGTCTTATTTTATGTGTACACTTCAAACTTCATTGCTAGTTTATGTCTGTAGTTTACGTTTTATTACTGTCAGATCTGTAGCTTACGTTTTAATACTAGGTTACGTCTGCAGTTTACAGTTACATTACTGTTACACTAGTAGTTTACGTTTCTTACACTCATGTCCGTCGTTTACATTCCTTTACTGTTATGTACGTAGTTTGTCTTTTATTATTGGGATTTTTCCGTAGTTTACGTGTCATTACTCGATTCTGTACTTTGCACTTCATTACTTTCATGTCTGTAGTTTACATTCCTTTACGGTATGTTGCATTAGAGAATTACTGCTCTTTTGTGTTTGTAGTGTTTCTTCATCACAATTCATTTTTAGTTTATGCCTCACTGTTATGTTGTTAGTTTTTCAGTTTACGTCTCATTACCATGTTAAGTTTGTCATTTCTATCTCGTTTGTTTTTTTAATCAATTTTGTAGCAATTTTTAGTCATTACAACTTTAGAAGTTTACTCTTCACTACGATTTTACTTGCACTTTACATCTGACTGTTAGTTTATGTTCATAGTTCATGTTTCATTACTGCTTTTTGTTTCTAATTTGTACTGGGCAACTAAGACAACTAAGTGTCCTGCCTCCCACAACTGAAAATGCTGCAGTGGTAAGATTATGTGGTAAACAATGCTTGAGCTATCGCAATCTGAGCAACTAGAACCTGTGATTAGTAAACGTAAATATGCGCATTTTAGTAATCTGAAAAGATGCATTCCTGTAATGTGAGGACCATCTTAAACACAACCTAACAAATCGGATTCTGGATGTCGAACTTACATTTCCATATGATTACATTTGACAGTAAAACAACTCCACGGAGGTATGTATAGATTTTTCTCCCTCTAAACTAACCAGCTCAGTGTCTAGGCTTTAAATGCGCATTAAGATTTATTTGGCATGCCTTTGTTTTTGCCATCAGGGCGTAAACCCGATCGCTACTTTTAGACCTTTATTTTCCCGCATATTGGAATGAACGGACCTATTCAAAGAGCTGTGCTAACACTGTCACACCCCAGCAGCACCGACTTCCTGTTGTTGAACAGGAAGAGAGGCCATCAGCATTCTTCTGGATCCCTTTGGGGGTGATTATTGGGCAGCAACAGCTTTTGATGAAAATAAAACAAAGGCCTTTTACAGTCATGGGTCAAGCAAATCGAAAGCGACCCGCTCTGTCTGGGGTGGGGGGTGGGGGTAACTCGCTTCACGACGAAACCTGCTTCATGTTTACATCTGAAACGGACATGCGGAATCCATAACAATGCGCTTTCGGACTGATAAGAGCTAACGAGCAGGACTAGTGTCTGTCTATAGGTCTTTAATGTAGGGATGAGTCAGCTGAACTCCAAATAACTCCCTTCTGAAAACAGAGTCAGTGCCCTATATAGGGTGAAGTAGCCATTATTTAAAACCTAAAGCAGGAAGGCACGAGCCTTCATCAACATGGCTCCAAGACAGACATTACATAGAGTATGGAATGCTCAGTATATTAATGGAGGGTGGGGCACTACTTAGAGTGTAGAAGCCAGTCAGAGAAAGGGCAAAGTTCCAGGAGTTAATAAAAACTCTCGAGTGACTTGACCCCTAGACACTAGTCCTTTGTGTGTCGTTAAAAGAAAGTCAATTGAAGAAAGACAATGCTGACGATCGAAGACGATAATAATGACGACAATGCCTGTGATGTCATATCCATGTGATGATGTCTGTGGGTGTGTATCAGTGTTTCAGTAAAAGGATTGTTTCACAGTATCTGATTAAGGAGAGAGGAAGACCAGCAGACAGCAGTAGTAAGCACTAAGTAGTGTGTAAGGACTGTAGCAGGTACTAGGTACGCTAGTTTATACTGACAGTAGTGTGTGTTGACAGTAGTGTCCAGCACTAGTAGTGTGTATGGACAGTAATGCAAGCTTGGGGACGATAACTTGTGGAGTCAGTAGCCGCGTGTAGGGACGACGATGTGGTATATAATCTAGGGTCATCCTTCTATCCTTACGTAACAGTGTACAAGGGACAAAAACACTTCCTGTTTGGACACTTCCCGCTAGCTCAGAAGTACCTTTTTTTTCTAGAATGCGGTAAAGTAGTGAACACTTCGCCGGAGGGCACAAGCAGAGGAATGAAGGAAACACTGAAGCTCACACTGTCGGCTCCGTCCTCCAATAAACAGTCTCTAAAAGAGGGATAAATAATGAGGTCTAGATGATGAAGGAACGGAGGGAATGAAGGATGGAGGGATGAAGAAGAGAAGAAAAGTGGCAGTCCTAGGCCTGCTCTTCTTTTTTCTTCAGGGAGATGCGTTTCTTCCTTGCTGCCAGCATCTCGTAGAAAGGGTCGACGCTCACCGCCGATCTGAGAGACACAGAGACATGTCCGTCAGGGATTTTTATACAACAAAGTACGTAATTCACCTAAATTTCCAAAAGTTAGCTAAATAGCTAGGTGCAGCGGTAAGCATGATCAACATTAACAAACAGGACGTACAATTTCTCTGAGAAATCTGTCAGATTGCTAAATGTTAGCTCACTGGCTTCTGTTAACAATGCAAATTAAACGTATTTACAAATACAATCCACACAGAGGAAAAAAAAAAACAGGTTAGCTAATATTATCTAAACATAACTAGCGAAAGAATGAAACATTATGTATAGTTATAAGCCTCATGTTAGCTAGCAGGCTAGAACTAGCAGTCAAGATTTATAATAGGATTTTTAAAAATAAATCCTGTCAGATTACTAAATGTTAGCTTGCCGGCTTCTGTAAACAACGCAGATTATTTTAAAGTATTTACAAAAATTATCCACACAGAGAAAAAAAAAAAAAAAACAGGTTAGCTAATATTATCTAAACATAACTAGCGTAAGAATGAAACATTAATTTTTAACCATTATTATAGCTATACATAATCTCACAGCTTGTCTAAGGTTAGCTATCTGGCTAGTCATAGCACTGCAAGCGTTTTGAATATTTGTCAAAATCCTGTCAGGTAGCTGCGTGTTAGCTAGCAGGCTAGAACTAGCAGTAAAGATTTGCAGATAGGATTGTTAAAAATAAATCCTGTCAGATTACAAAATGTTGGCTAGCTGGCTTCTGTAAACAACGCAGATTATTCGAAAGTATTTACAAAAATTATCCACACAAAGAAAAAAATAAACAAACAGATTAGCTAATATTATCTCAACATAACTAGCGTAAGAATGAAACATTATGTATATTTATAAGCCTCTTGCTAGCTAGCAGTCAAGATTGATTTATTGATTTTTATTTTTTAAAATCCTGTCACATTAGCTAATTTTAGCTTATGTATATATATACACATACATACA
>JAOVVF010000044.1:1291112-1301204 GCA_028565595.1 Duopalatinus emarginatus
GCCTGGACCAGGTTGAGGTCCGTAAACTCGTGAAGGTCAACGAACGCCTGCAGGACCCGAATGTTGAACTCGTCTCTTAGAGAGAGAGAGAGAGAGAGAGAGAGAGAGACAGAGTGAGAGAGACAGAGTGAGAGAAAAAGAAAAAGAGAGACAGAGAAAGACACAGAGTGAGAGAGACAGAGAGAGTGACAGAGAGAGAGACAGAGACACAGAAAGAGAAACAAGGACATATGTAGATAGAGGGAGAAAGAGCAGAAGTGAGTGATTGAGAGTGTGAGAGACAGTGAGTGATTGAGAGAGACACACAGAGACAAAGAAAGAGACAGACGGGGACAGTGACAGACAGAGAGGGAGAGAGAAACAAAGACAGACAGGGGGGGGGGACACAGACAGACAGACAGACAGACAGACAAGAAGAGCAATAGAGAATAATGGAGAGAAAGGAACACTCAAAAAGAAAACTGGATAGCGATAGAAAGTGTGTGTGTGTGTGGTGTGTGTGTAGAGAAGTGTGTCAGGCTGTACCTCTCTCCCAGGTAGTCTCCGATGGCCGTCTTGTTAAGCCCCTCCCCCTTATAGAGGAACTGAGCGATCTCCTCTGGAGTGTGATGCAGCAGCTCATTCTCCACCAGGAACGCAATACCCTGACACCATGAGACGACAACCAGCATTACTAACACACACACACTCACACTCACACTCACACTCACACACCCTTTCTAGGTGCACAGGTGCACAACGACGGTCTGGTTCCTCACCTTTTTGGGGTCCATGTTGAATTTTTTCCTCCCCATCGCCACATGACGACTCTTCTGGAGCGTTTTGCTGCAAGACGTCATCAGACATGTTTACTGTTAGGCCTTCAAACGCGACATCCCGTGATACCACACACACACACACACACACACACACACACACACACACACGCACACACACACACGCACGCAACCTATCAGGATCTGACCTGCCCTCCGTGCTGTTCTCCAGGCCTTCCACCTCCATCATGGCCTCACGCAGCTCCTCACGCAGCCTCTGGATCTCCAGCAGGAGAGCGCCTTTCCTCCGCCGGATCTCCTCCAGCTCGGCTCGCTCCTCTGGGCTCAGGTCAGCCGGGACTGATGAGACAAATGTCATTTCTGTCATTATTACCACACGACCAACTTGTACTGCAGCTCCGAGATTCTGCGAAATGTAAAGTTCTTGAGATATAAACTTGTTTTCTTGTCTTGTCACAATGACAGGTCCTGACATGCTGCAGGTTTCCCAAGTTTTATCACCCGCGGGTCTTTCTGCGTGCTGACATACACACGCCTGTCATTACCGTCATCACTGACTGGGACATTTAAATATGATGGCCTTCAGCCATGCATTTCAGCTGGGAAGGCATGCACACAGGAATATGGGGGGGGGGAGAGTTCTTACTGCTCTGACGCATATAACACGCTTATAACACGCTTATAACACGTCTATAACACGTCTATAACACGTTTATAACCCAAATATCGCCATGACTTTACAATAAATATATAAAACGGCAGTTTTTTTTCACTGATTAAGACCTAATACATCTAAATGTCAGTGCTTTGACCAATATTCTACCTCATATCTTTAATAAAAACAGCTAAACAGTCATTTTAACGTCATGAATGTCAAGTACAGCGCACGAGACAAAAAGCCGTCTGACGTTTTGCTAGCATGCTAGTAATCATTAAAAAGGCACGAGGCGATGTGTTTCCACGTGCAGCATGACATAATTAGGCATGAACGTGTCAGAGAAAATGTAAATCATAATATTTAAATGTTTGTGTAATATTAAAAAAAGGATTGATTAGGAAACGTCCTTAGTCTCATTTCCCACCCATATTCAGCAAACCACGCCTCCTTCAAGGTAATTGGCTAGCGGAAGCACCGCCCCGCACTCCCATTGGTGGACACCGCGTTAACCCGAACTCCTCTCCAATCATAGGGCGCCTCACCGGAGATACGGTGGGAATTCAAAACAGCGCATGCTAAAGCGTTAGCCCGCACTCGCTTAGCTTACGTTTTTTTTAAAAAGGAACACATACAAGATTATACAAGAAGCACGAAAGAGACTTACTGTAGTCCAGGTCGTCCATTTTCGCGGCTTTGCTCTTAGGCATATATGTTTCAGAGCCGACTGTCATTCAACTGTGAAAAAGACGGATATATAAAAATATACCCCCTTTAAATGAGAAGGAAATAAATAAATAAACAAGGCGGAGTAAAAAAATGGAAAGAACCCAGAGAGGTTTCTAGACAAAGGTGGAGTCGGGGTGAAACCGGATGTTGCGTCAGAGTTCAGGGGTGGCGGCGAGGACGTACGCCGCTGTCGGCCATCTTGGTAAGGGCACGGACGCCATTTTGGAAAGAGCCATTACTGGCCAATTTAAACATTATTTCAACGCCCTTAGTCAAAATCCTCAGTATTAAACTATTAAAAAACAAATACCTTTTGTCAGGCATATGTTTAAAATAAGAATTCAGGGAACCTTTCTATCTAGCAATTAGTTTTGTGTCATTTCCTTTCATTGTCAGTCATAAAACAGTGAAACACTGACTTATAAAATCAGAATTATGTCAAATTGAGATACTTATTTTTGTAGTCAGGAAATGACAAATTTCTCTTTGTCAAATGTCACGAAGTCTACTTATAAACATCCCCCAACATGGCGCTTAAAGCTAGGCTAAATAATCAAAGTAGATCTCACAACTACTTTTTTTTAACAATTAGCAGTTAGCAGTACCAGTGTGCTAATAATATCTACATCTACAACCGTCTCTGACAGGTGAACGCGACGTGTGCCTCATTTCTGACAACTTACACCTGTTACACCGTCTGTAGATGTACCAGGGGTCCCGTGGGATGCAGCTAGACAAACCCGGTACCATGATGGAGCCACCACCATCCTGTGTATATTACATAGACTCATCTGTATCGCTTCAGTCTAGATTTTCATAGAGGAAATATGAACCTGTGTCGGAACCACTTCTGAAAATAAACTGCATAAATTTTCATATAGTTACTCTGAGAGACTTGGGTGTTCCAATGTCAGTGCTTTGTAACAATCACAAATGACAATCCCTATGATAAACCTGTAAATCCAAGTTTTCTGGCACTGAAACGTTTTTATGATAAGTTTCTTGGTAAGTTGCGTAATTTTTGTCATATTAGCTGCAAGAGAAAAAAAACCCCTCTGAATTAAAAATGGATAACCAATACAAAAAGTACCAAAAAACTCCAGCATGCCCTTAAGCAAGTTTATTTTTGGGTCCCTTAAGATCCCAGTCTTGACGTATACCTCTATTGTAGGGCTGTTGTTTTTGGACTCCGATACTGTGGACCAAATAAACTCCTCGGCAGGGCTGATATGGTGGAGGAAAGGAGGAGGGAGGAGATAACAGAACCAGGACTGTTTACGACGTGTGCGAATGACAGATTACCAAACACCACCGTCACGTGGACCTATAGCGTGCGGCACAACATACAGCATCCAGCTACATTAGGAAATCTCCCTGTACAGCTCAACACACTGATTTTTTTTATAGTGTTCCACTAGCTCTTTGCTTCTCCAGCCGTTGCCATGAGACGGCAGACGGAGAACAGGAAGCGAGTCCAAGACGCGGGCTTCCGTATTTACAACTCCGTAAAGAGTGTGATAACCAGTAGCAACGCTCCAGCTATCCTACAGGAAGTCTGCTGAATCACAGCAACGTTAATGTCACTTCCCCTGGCCGATAATTACCCTGCATTCCTACAGAAGGCAAAAAAGGTCCACCTTTTTCTCCAAACTTCCACCACTTTTGTTCTGGCACTGGGCCGGAAAGCAGCGGCATTCCTGAGTCAATACAGCAAAGTGTAAAAATAGAAGATTTGTGATTTGGCTCTTGTAAGCCACCATAAAGCAAGCATTTTGACACCGATACCTGGGCTCAAGTGGTAGAACTAACATGTAATGAACATTCTAAGAAATACATAACTTGAAACAATGGTGGTGTTACTTTCAGGTTTTCATATGCTACCCATAATGAACGACAAGCTTTTGGTGCAATAAGTTGCCATGGCTACATACTATATCTAGCTAATTACTAGTTCTGCCAGTATGTTTTTTTGTTTTATGGTTTTTCTGTTTTTTTTTAACAGGGATTGTTTACTGATAAGTAACCATCCTAGTTACTGGTACACAGACTTAAGGTCTTAACAAAAAGCTACAAGTCAAACACCACAGAGATTTTGTAGTTAAATTTATTTTTGAAGATAAACAAGACATTTTTATACAGAACTATGAACTGTACATCATATATATATATTTTATTTTATTTAACATTGACTATTAGTGATAATTACAATTTTTATTACAAGCTTCTATTAACAAGACATCATAACTGGCATCATAAAATCAAGCTGCAGGTCATTTGCTAAGTGTCTTATGCTGCTGTAAAGCAATGGTCCACCAAATAAAATGAAACACAGCCCAATGCGAAGAACAAGTCTGGGATTCCAGGAGGCCAAGATTTACCTCCTTAGATTACCACTTAGCAACAAAAACAAAAACAAACAAAAAAAACCTTTAAATATAAACCTTTTCAGCTCACCCTAAATGCTATCAGCCAGAACAAATTTCTGTCTTCAGTTCAGTCCTGGAGTTACGAAGAAAATGTAGCTAACAAAAACTGGACGTTATGTAGCTAAAACCTGTCTGAGGTCTACAATGTTCTTTTGTTCAAAACAACCAAATTTCGGCTACAAGTTCACCTACAAACTTTAGGCGGCAGGGCTTTTCATAACATCATTTTACACAACAGTGTTTCATAGAAATTAAGTCATGTAGCTTGGCAATATGGTCTGAAACAAGTAGGTGTAAATCCAGAAGTTAGCTACTTTTTAGCTACATTGGCCTTGTAGTGCCAGCACAAACCTAAACTTCGGACACCAATGACGGCCGAGTGATGAAATCTGACACAATACGAACAGTGCATTTGTTTTCTTCTTGATGAAGTATTCCTTCAGTCAGTCAACATGGTAGATATTCAGAAGCTGTCTACATTTGACACTGACCAAACATAAACAATATATTTCATTTCTTGTTTAGATTTTCCCTTTCTTATTCAGAGACTGAGATATAAAGTAATTTCAAATTGTGGATTTGTGGTTGATTGTTGGTAAAACTGAATTTTTTCAGATATCTTTTTAGTTCTAAAGCTACATTTTACTCTTATTAAGGGCTTTAAAAAACTATAAACATTTCCCCATGAGCATAAATCTCTGCAAAATGCATAAATTAAACAAGTAGCTAAATGTTTCACAATTAGCAAAAAAATTGGAACACTCGAGTAGATTTCAAATTTGCTTAAAAAAAAGTTTTGCAATTGTGCAACTTGCATTACCTCACATGAACATCAGCATTGCATGCTTTTGCTTAAACAATCAGGCAAATGCACTATTAAAGATATTTATATCAGATTAAATGCCATTACATGGCTATATCCTATAACGACTAGGCATGTGCTGATTATCAAAAGTTACGATATTTTTATGAATTAGTATTATTTTTTGGTTTTCCATACCCCCCACCCCCCGTAACAATATTACAGAATTGCCTTACCCGATAAGGACACTTTTAAATTTGTCCGAAATTTTTAATTTGGCATTCAAAAGACTGCTGTCATTATGATTACATAAACTTGATAATTCCTCAGCTTTTAATTAAGGGGTTAAATGACGTAGTGCAGAATATAAGAGCCAAACGTCCTTGCTAACATGGTGTATTCTAAAATATATCGCGATATACCGTACGCCTGATTATTGGCACATGCCTAACAATGAGCTACACTCACCTAAAAACCCCAGGCTACCTAAGACGTACACACATGTCTACGGTCCTAGTTCATGAAAATTACTAACATGCTGGACAGATCTTAACTAAAACAGGCCTTGCAGTTGGTTTCGACCTTAAAGTATAGTGTGGAGAAATCGTAAGGTTGCCACCTGGGACCCATTTCTTGCCTTGCAAATGTTAATGCTAATGCTGCCTTGATAAATTTGTCTGCCGAAATGGGATTGTCAGTCACTTCAGACCACCTATCATTGAATAGGGCGTGGCTGTGACCGAGCATAAGAGGGTCAACTGGTTCTGCAAGGTAAAAGTAGTAGTAGTAATAGTAGTAGTAGTAGTAGTAGTGCATTCGGAGGACCTGGCAGCAGAACAGTAGACGTCAAACAAACACAGAGTAAGGAACAGGGAACAGGAGCTGTGGCATACCTTTTGCAAGGCAATAAATAGAGGAGGCACTTGGTAGATCAAATTGGGTGGCAAGGACAGGCTGAGTAAACCCAGGGGACAAGGCTTACAACAGGTTTTGTGAATTAACCAGTGAATGGGGCAAGGCCCTGAACTGGAAATGCCAGATGTAGCTAGGAGCTGGGATTAGGAGGGCCATCCATTTTGCAAGAGGAATCTGGGTTTGGCAGTCTAGGGGAGACTGGAAAAGAGTAAGCTGGCGATGCTGAAAAGTTCCAAAGTCTTGTTTGGCAAATTGGGACATGGCACCAAGTCTATCAAAGGGGAAGGAGGTGGGGGGGGGGGATAGGAGGCCAGTTGGTGTTGTGGCCATCAATAAGAATCGCCAATGAATTTAGGGAATAATCAAGTGAAAAAAACTAACGGGGAGCCATAGTGTGGTGTGTAAAAAGGCTGCCGTAATTTGGTAAGGTCCAAAGTGAAGACGGCAGACTGGGATGTGCCTAATAAGTTAGGTCATCTTCACCTCTTGGTGTGTAATAAGGCAGGGAAACTTCATTTTCTACCCATATGGAGAGCTGGAAACAAGTGCTCAAGCTCACCTGTAAAGAAATCCCTTCATTCCTTTTCACCATTAGATACTGTTTCCACATGTAGCTTATCTGTCCAGTCATCATCTCTGTCATCTGTATTCAGCTCTCACTGGTGATCCAGTAATCTCATTTAAATATATATAGCGTTAAAAGCTATTGCTTTTATTGAAGCTGCTGGCTTTATTTATTCCTCGATGTCTCCTCACTCTCTCAAGAGTGGACAGCAGAGTTATTACGCAATAAAAGAGTCCGCCCACATTTCAGATTTCAGGTCAGAATCTGGTGATCTTCACTCCTGAGTCTCCCACGATGACGCGAGCCATGGACGGATGGATCTGAAACAGTGAAACAGATGAACATTCATTACTCTAATGGCAACACAATAGTTTTTTAATCCGCTGGGTTTGGACACACCCTGTAATTTTGGCCATATTGTATATTAACCTATTTAAAACTAATGGAATGTTGAGTCTGTACCTGTGCCTGCAGGGGTCCGTAGGGCACAAGTTCCCCATCCACAGTTAGCGTCCCCCGTGACGATAGCGGCTGCAGCCGAAAAGCTCGAGCGGAAACATGGCTCACATAAGGTGACGTTAGAGAAAGATGGGTGCCTCTTTCCATTGCCAGGAATAGGCGCAGAAGTGTTGCCCGGGATATCCCGGCCCTCACGAAAGTCAGGTGGATGAGTCCATCGTCAAACTGAGCGTGCGGTGCTGCAAACAAATCAGCACCCAAATGAGACTGGTAGATAGCAAGTACTAGGACAAAGTCACCTTCAACAGTCACCCAGTCTCTAGTAGGCAGAGGCTGATCGAGTGGAGGCAACAGGTCGTCTTGAGGGGGTGGATCCACAGGGGAGATAACCGGGGTTCGTGGCCGTAGAAGCCCACCGGGTTGGACCAGATCAAAGGGAAAAGACGATGAGGAGGTGGAGCTGGGCAGGCAGATATGTGGGCCTATACTGGACGGTGATGAAGGAGGGTTTGTAGAAAGGGACAAAGAAAGTGAGGGGAATTTGGGTGGTAGGGAGTTAGAATTGGACTGTTGGAGGAGGGAAAGAGGGCGTGGCTTGGACACACTGGGTTTCTGGTTCTTGTTCTGGTCCACTGGGGTTTTGGGTTTGGAGAGAGAAAACCGCGACCGACGGAATGGTGAGGAAATGGTGAGCGACCGCTCTCGTGCAGGGTCCATGGGGAACGCACCATGATGGAAAAAAGTCCCGTTCAGCTTCTCATCCTCCCTCTCGTACGCTGGTGTTTCTACTTCTTGTTCGGAATCTGCTCCGATTGGCTGGCTAAAGAAGGCGGTCGCGATCTGGCTGGGCGGGGCCGAGTTTTTACGAAGCACCTTTCGCTGGCCTGGGTTTGAATATGCCTCCTCTTCCCCCTCTCGTCCTTCATCGGCGCTAAGCGTTTCTTTCGAGTCCCCCATGCCATTCCATGTCCTCTCCTCGCTTTCTGAACTTGAGGAAATTTTCTCATTCTTTTCAGACTCTCGGCTTTTGCTCGACTCCGTACCAAACCCAGACGTGCTCTCCGTCCTCTCCTCCACCTCTTTTTCTCCATCTACCTCATATTCCTCTTCCGTCATATTTTTTGTACTGTCATCTTCTTCCTCCTCTTCCTCATTAGATTCCAGTCTTCCGTTCGACTCTGCACTAGACCTGGACATGCCCTCCATCCTCTCCTCCGCCTCCATCTCTCTCTCTCGATCCTCGGCGAGACTGCTCGCCCTCACAACTCCTCTCCCTCGGCCTCTCCCTCTCCCCCTTCTCCGCTGCCTCTCCCTGTTCCTCTCCTCCCTCTCCCTCTCTCTGTCCTCCTTCTGGAGGCTCCTCTGTTCGCTGAGGCCCATATCAGAGCAGGTGCGATGGATCGGCATTCTGCAGTATCCTTCTAGTCCTTCAGTGATGCTGCGTGAAAGGGGTCGATGCGGAGTCTGCAAGGATCCCTCTTGGGTTGAATTTGCCCCTCCGGGGGGCAGATAGGACAGGCGACCCTTATAGGAGCGCAGAGATGCTAAACGCACCAGTGTGCCCAGCGTGAAGCGGGCGGAGCCAAGCCCTCTGTAGCGCTCACTCTCAATGTCCACGTCTGAAACAAAGCCCCAGGCTACAGACAGGAAAGAGAATAGTCTCTTGGGTGGCGAGGGCTGTTTGTTCTGATTAGACGAAGCAGATGAAGGAGGTGGGCTAGTCGTCACGGACACCAGGTCCATGGGTTGGACTCCACCTCGGCAAAGCAGGAAGCAGCAATTGATGAGGAGGGGCTCGCGAAGGCACATGTCAAATCTGAGAGACAGAGACCAAGACGGTGCGTTATTGAGGCCAGGTGACCTACGGATAATATCAGGTACTGACTCACCTGATCGTACCTGAGAGGGAGTTAGTACTAGTACAAGGATGAGGACAGATCGGGTTCAACAGGTAGAGGTAAGGATGAGGACAAATCAGGTACTAAAGGTAGGGGTAAGGATGAGGACAGATCAGGTACTACAGGTAGAGGTACGGTTAAGGACAGATCAGGTACTACAGGTAGAGGTACGGTTAAGGACAGATCAGGTACTACAGGTAGAGGTAAGGACGAGGACAGATCAGGTACTACAGGTAGAGATAAAGGGAAAGAGGACAGGTTGGGGTTACTACAGGTTAAGGCAGGGGCAGGTGAGTTAGGAGGGATAGTGTTTTACCCTGCATAGTGGTTAATGGAGCCAGCGAGTGCATTTCCAGAGCCACACGGTAAAATTCCCACTGGAGTTTTAATTGCTTGTTCCCAGTCTGGTCTGTCCATGAGGCCGTTAATCACCTGTACAGAGCGAAAGACAACACACATCGTTAACAGGCGGACTTGTGTCATTTAGAGTAGCGTCATCTTTCGGAGTGAACCAGACCTCGTGCAGCAGTCCATCTCCCGAGACGATGATGATGCCATCCCATTCGTGCAGAGAAATCTCCCTGATCAGCTCACGGGCGTGATTCTGCCGTTCTAATAGATACGAATATTAATAAAAAATAATATTACACCAATAATAAAAAATTAACAACATTAACATTAATAAAAAATAAACTGTTTATTATAGAGAATTGATTTTATAAGTACAACATAACAAATATATAAATGTACCAAATATATTTAAAAATAAACATTTATTCAAAGTAATAATGTTATTAATATATAAAAATATTTTTTTAAAATTAATAACGTTATTAAGTTATTTGTTAAAATCATAAAATTATATAT
>JAOVVF010000044.1:1326685-1345805 GCA_028565595.1 Duopalatinus emarginatus
GGCAGACAGACAGAGACACAGACAGACAGAGACACAGACAGACAGAGACACAGAGAGACAGAGACACAGAGAGACAGAGACAGAGAGACACGCGCACAGACACAGACACGCGCACAGACACAGACACGCGCACAGACACAGACAGAGACACAGACACATGCACAGACAGACAATATGGTTATTGATCTGGGACAAAGCCTGTCAAAATCTGATGCCTGTGTGTGTGTGTGTGTGTGTGTGTGTACTAACTGGAGGCAGGGACTGAACGACGTCACAGTGGTAGATGTAGCCCGTATGAGGGAGCAGTGACGTGCTGCTGAAGCCCGACAGCGTTCTCTTCTGTGCCCCCAGCAGCATTAAGTTACACGCCGGCATCTTGGACAGGTTGGTCAGGCCGCCTGCGATTCCTGTGGAATTCCACACGTTAGCAAAGCAGACGTTTCGCACGTGTGTGTGTGTGTGTGTGTGTGTGTATATATATATATATATATATATATGCACACATAAAAAACAAGGCGTTTGATAATTCCTCCCACCCATGAGCTTGGCGGCCGTCGAGGCTCCGACGATGATGGACAGATTGGGGGCGATGAAGGACATCCTGGACTCGACGTAGTCGTAGATCCTGTGTTTCGATTGGTTAAGCTCAAGCGCCATGTCGCACGCCTCCTCCAGGCGCTGGAGCTCGTCATCTGCCAGCAGCGTTCTGAAAGCAGAAGCGCCAATTAGCAGACCGTTACAGGAAAACAACCGACGGCAGGGTGGCGTGTTACACGTGCCTATGCGAGTGCATATGCGAGTGCTCACCCCTGTGTGGTGGAGGCCGTAACGCTGACCACCATGATGGTGGCGTTGGTCAGAATCTGCTGCAGCGTTTCGTTGTTCTTGCACTTGTCCAGGTTGTTCCCAAGCTCCTACACACGCACACACGCACCCCAAACATTTTACAGTCACTTGAATTGATCTAATGCAATTTGGGATGGAGCCGATGTCGGAATATGGGTGTAAAAAAGCCGACCTTGACGGTCCTGATGTAATCCAGCGTGTTGGGAACCAGCGACTCCAGCTCCGGGAACCTCTTCGAGTATTTATCACGCACAAACTTATGGATTATATCTAAATAAACAAACAAAAACGGTCATCTACGTTTATTTTTACTCAGTCCTATAGTATTATACCGGCTGTGTTCTAATATCACTATGCCACTATTTAGTCCACTACGGCACGGTGCTCAACAGCAACAGTGCTGATTTTCTCTCAGTTTATTTCCAAAACAGTACACTCACACACTATGTAGTGCACTCCATGTCCACTGTACATCATTTAAAACAGCCCCCAACCCCAAGTGCCCTAGACTAATAAGTGTGACTTGTCGAGACTCACTGAGTTCGTTGTCGATCTCCACGGTGAGGTTATTAGCGGCGACGATGAGGCGATACTCCGGGTCGGCCTCCACCGGACCGGACACTGTGACACACACACACACACACACACACACACACCAGCCTGAACACCAGATCTTCCTATACACTAGTCATCAGGAATTGTCCACTCACCATCTGTGTTCTTGCGGGGATTCCCTACGTATTGCGCAATCTTCTCCATGATCTCGGAAAACTGAAACACACACACACACACACACATTAACCACACCCGTCTCACTCCCCCCGCCCATCTCTCCATTCCGCAGTTACCCCACCTGTCTCACCGTTCCCCAAACCCACCACCTATCTCTCCATCTGTCAGGCCTCGCCCATCAACCTGTCTCACTCTCGCTTAGTTGCCACACCTGTCTTACCATCCCTCATTCTGCCACCTGTCCAACCATGTCTCACCTCCCTACCCGTCTCTCCATCTATCCCTCATGTCCCCCACCTATCCACCTGTCTGCCTATTCCACATCACCCCCCCCCCCACCTGTCTGTCCATCCACCAGTCCTTCTGTCCTTCACCCTGCCCGTCCTCTTATAGACTCTAATCAGAGACACACCGAGACATGTCCTAATGTGGGACACTCACTGATTTGCTGTTGCGCAGCTTTGCTATCGAGGTCACGCTGTCTGCACCGGCGTAGTCCGTCTCCATCTCCTCCGGTATGTCCTCCAGTCCCCCATGTCCCTCTCTGCTCGCGGCTTCTCCATCACTCTGGTCTTCTTCTCCACCCGGATACAGTCCGTCCTCACCTTCATCTCCGGCTTCCTCCAAATCAGCCAACAGTTCATCTGCTAACGACATCTACAAACCGGTTGTCATGGTTACAGGAGCTCGCGCAATTTCGAAGCGGACACTCGGCTAGCTAGTGTTTAGCTCGTTAACTAGAATACAGACACAGTACCGTGTTTAAATGTCTTTTATTTGAATTAAAACTCAATTCTGGTGGACTCACCTCGACACGGAGGGCCTGGACTCTCAGAAAAACCCGCAAACGCGTCCAGAATAAAACAAACAACTACAAAAACCTGCGCTTTAAATGAGGAAACTCAACAACACGCAAACGTTTTGAAGGCGCTGCGGCGGTCGCACAGGAAGTGCGTCACTTATACCTCAGGAAGGCGCACAGCCTTCTGGGTAATTGAGTTTTTAACCAAAACGCACGCACATGTAGGGTTTCCTTTAAAAAAAATAACTCCACACACTATTGTTTTATAAGCCAATACATTTTTATTCATCAAACAGTTCGTTAAATGTTTCACAGTTTAATTATTTTTTTTCCTCCCCAGAATAAATCCTTAAGAAACCTCGCCATGAAAGAGCTGCTGAGATCCACGTTTACAAATGAGCTGGTTTTTTACCTCAGACACTGAATTATCAAAGGAAATGAGGATGAGGATGATGAAGGCTGAGGATGAGTCAGCATGTAACTAACACCTGGCTTTTTTCTTTTCTTTTCTTTTCTTTTCTTTTTAAATAAATCGGCGTAAAAGGAGGTGAAAAATGTGTCGAACACGCTCGGAGATAACGTTTGCAGACAGACACGCTAAAGCGGCGGATCGATGCTAACGTCTAGCTAGATGAGTGGGTGAAGAATATATCAAATATTGCAGAGCTTACGGATGGAGGTGGAGTAATCACATGTAGCACCTGATTAAAATAATGCATAACATCCAAGAGAAATAAAATGTGCAAATTTTTCTTTTTTTTGAGGTGCATTGGGGGGGGGGGGTATAAAAAAATAAAGAAATAAATAGATAATAGATAAATTAATGTGAGTAAATACATAAGTAAATAAATAAATGTGAGCACAAATCAATCAAATAAAAAAATAATGAATAAATAGACAAATAAATAAAAGTGAGCTAGTGATAAATAGATAGATAAATAAATGAATGAATAAACAAATAGATATCTATAAAAATGGAAGCGAGTTAGTCAAATAAATAGACAAATAAATAAATAAACAAAAGCAAGTGAGTGATCAGATGGATAGATAGATAGATAGATAGATAGATAGATAGAGAGATAGATAGATAGATAGAGATAGATAGATAGAGAGATAGATAGAGAGATAGATAGATAATAAAAGCGAGCAAGTGCTTAAACAAATAGAAAACAAATAGAAGCGAGCAAATAAATAAAAAAAGGAAAGAAATGAATGACTTGATAAATAAATAGATACATAGATAGATAGATAAATAAATAGACAAGTACACAAATAGCATTTTGCAATTAAAAACACTGTATAAAACATAGACGGTTGGTAGCATTTTTTTTCTTGCGTGCAATCTAAGAATAAAGGTGAAATAAATCCTAAAATGAGTTTGTACACCGTCGTAATGTCACTATTCATTTTGTACAAAGACTAAAAGAGCACTGCACTGTTAGATACAGAGGCTTGGGGGTTCGCCTCAGCTGCGACGAGGACACATTTACATTAACTGCTAGGCGTGTGCTGATAATCGGGTCTCCGATACATCGCGATACGATTACCGTCATATCGCTTTGTAGGCACACGCTCGTTACCGTCATTCCGTAGAAGGTATAAGGCTTCACGGTGTGAAAACCTTGGAGCGCCCCATCATCCCTGACCCTTCACTTATCATCTCATCTCACAGCCAACTTACTTTGTGTCTCCAGCGATAATATCGTAACCTGAGGTCAGCCCCACGCCTAACACTCCTATTGAAGCTCACAGACAGACAGGTACTGGTCGAAGAAAGTGCTTCCCCTTCTGAATACAGAATACAAACGTACTTTAAGAAGCCATGAAAATAGAGCAGTGAAGCTGGTAACAACCGTAACGAGACTCCTATTGCATAGCCGTGAACTCAACGGGTTCCTGATTTATTTATTTTTTTTCTCCAGCCTCGAAAAAAACAGGAGTCTTAGTTTAAAAAAATAACCTCCAGATGACGAGGGTCATTCTGGAGCGCTACATATTTCCTTCAGGGTGTGCGTGCGTGTGTGCGTGCGCATCAAAGCGTGTCAGACTAAATGAGGGTCATCGGCAGGGCTGACGGTGAAGCGCGACGATGCTGACGTTGCTGATGGGCTCAGTGCTGATTTCGACTTGGCGTGCTCTTTGTTCCTGCTGGCTTTGTGCCCGCTCGTTCCTGCCGGGAAAAATATATATATGTATTACTGCATTATTCATGTTTGTATGAGGACTGTAGTTGAGTAAACATCACAGGAAGTAAAAGTTCATCCCTTCAGCCGTGTCCACTCCAAGATTTCCAAAACGAGACAGACTAATAAAAGCCTAGTAGAAAGTTTCATCACTGTGTTGTGAACATGCTGCACTGAAATAAAATCATGGGTACATGACTTCAATTATTAACCACTGCTGAATATACTAACCATGTCCATCGAAGTGGCCAGGTTTTCCAAGAGGAGACGGACTTGTGGGGGCAGAGCTGGAGCTCAGCTCATTGGTTGGTGTTTCCTATAGAAGAAAAACATTGACGTCATTGGACAACGAACACAGGTCTTTCGCACACCGACCGATATACAGGAGCGCACGTGGCAGTGTACCTGATCAAACAGATAGATGGTGACATCATCAAAAAAGGACACGTTCCTGCCGTGGTCGCGGTTCTCCTTGTCGACGGGTTCCTTTGGTGACTTCAGCAGACTCCGGAGGCCCACTCGCTTGTGAACGTCAGTCTCTGTGACGACGATGACCTTCCTAGAGGCCTCGTCGTCCTGCTCCTCGTCTTCCTCGTCCTCTTCGGGATCGCTTCCCGTCGAGAAGCCTCTTCTCCGGCTGATCCTGTTGTCCCCGCCTTCCCAGAATCCTTTGGAACCAGGAGAAAGAGGAAGCGAAAGAGGCAGTGGGGGGAGAGAGAGGGAGAGGCGGGCCAGTTTAGCTGGAAAAGAGGATGATGATGTGATGACAGAAAAAGAGATGACGTGTGAGAAAGGAGGGGAAGGAAGTGGAATCAGTTTCCGTGTCCTGTTTTCACTCCTCAAGAACAATCTGGCAAACTCGGCTAGACTAAATGTCCAGGTAAATGTTGTACCTGAGTCACTTGTTCTGAATACGACCCATTAAATTGAACTGCGAACGGATACGAAGCACGCCAAAATAAGATTGCCAAATTGCTCTGGTGTACGAGACGTACTCCAGGGTCCGCTATTCTTAGTGAAAATAATCAACTTCAAGGTCGAATAACAGTCACGTTGTTGATTATTTTCCTATAAAAGCATGCCCAGAAGTGTTTTATTCCTTACAAGTCCGAGATGGCAGCCTCCACACACTTCGAGTGTTCAGAAGAAGCAGAAGTACCTTTCATAGCTTGGTTAGCGGCAGGTGGATCAGGTGTAACCTCAGCCTTCTCCGGCACTTTCTGCATCCCTGTGTCCACTGCAGCATCTTTACTTCTAGGTACAAGTGGGGTAGATGGGATGTCTTCATCCTTACTGCATAGACAAATCAAATCATGGAGAGACTTTCATAAGATATTGGGCTGCAGGACAGGTTCGATGAACTACAATCATAAGACACAAACATCAAAACTTGTCATACAATACACTGCGCCTGAAAAACCCTCACAGGACATGAAGTCCACAAGCTTGCAGAAATATTTTGAACACCATACTTTCTGCAGAACGGTCCACAATTCTGTTATACTCCGAGGTGTAGGATTTCTGTTCCACAGCATGTTGCATGGCATCCCAGATGTGTTCGATAACCTTAAGATCTGGTAACTTAACAATGCTTATTGATAAAACCCCAAAACCCAAATGGTATGGTTCCTCTAACCATAATTTGGCATTTGTAGGCATATCCAATGGAGGTCCAATGGAATGCCAGCTCAACAAACCTGATCTACGTATTTTGCACAGGTTTACTGTACCAATTTTTACAGCACTTCGGGGTACAAAGAGCGGTGATTAATAAAAAATTCAATTTAGGATAATAGTACACATGACAAACCTATTAGTCCCCACTGAGGCATCTTCATTGGCAGCATCAATGGCAGTGCCAGCACAGGTTTCTGCCCATGGACGAAGAATGACACTGTCAGTAATGGTAGATCCCCACAGCACGTTGGTTTGAACATTCTCACTGAGGGAGTACTGCAGCTTTTCTTCACAAACCTTAGAAATACGTGAGGAGTCCAAAAAAAAAAGTAAGGACATATACGTTGCCATTGTTGCCATTCCATACATCACATTACAATCTATTTGTAATGAAAGCCTTACCTGCATCATTAGCCCATTTTTAGCTGGCATTTGTGAGAGCAAACGTTGACCTTTAGTGCTTTCGTTCAATTGACATGGCGAAAGTGCAGGTGAGATGTTCGATCCCTCCTTCTTTTCCAGTGAAAGCTCATTTACTTCCAAGCTTTGCACGGAAATGTCTGAGATTCCACGAACCTCCTGTTTCTGCTCTGAAATCCCGGAGTTCTCTTGGTCGTCCTTGGTGCTTCCCAAAGACGGACGATTCTTCTTCAAGGATTCTAGTAGTTCCAAGTTTCCTAGCAAGATGTCCCCTAGAATATCTTCATCCCCAGAAATACAGCACAACTTCTCCAGCTTTTCGAAATCCTCCAGTGGCTCCTCATCCAAATCCTTCCATTCTGAGATGAGCAATTCCGGGATAGAGCTCAAGGAGGTCTGAGAGATCACCGAGTGAGATGTCCTCATTTCATCCTCATTTATGCAATCGGATACCAGATGTGTCTGATTATCAGCGGTCAGTGACGGTTTTTGTCCTAGATTTGCAGTAATTCCTTTGCTGTGGGTGCTGGTTGAGCCTTCGGATGGGGATAGGTTAAATGAATCAGCAACATTAGAGAAGACCAGTAAACTTTCAGGTTCTGTGACATCTATCCAGGGTTGATCAGCTGGACCAGACTTGATCTCTATATGGTGCACCGTGTTTGGGAAATTGTTTGGGCCTTGACAGTCGCTCACACCTGCATGCCGGGACGCATTGCAGTCTGAGATATCCATAGACATTAGGGCAGGGGAGCAGCACTGAACATTGCTGCTGTGGATTGTGCAAGGTTCGGCTTCAGGATTAACAGTGAGCATGGGACAAGACGGGGAATCGGATCTGTCTTTTTCAAGAAACCTGTCCTCCCTGTTTAATGTGTGGCAGTGATTACTTTCAACATCCTGGCTAAAGTATGCATCTTGGTGTGCTGAAGTCGAGTGAGGTTTAATAACGATATTATTAGTGGCCTGGACCTCATTAGTTTCAGATGTTGCAGTGACCCAGTTGTTGTTATGATTGGTATGAGCCTGTATCTTCATGCCTTCAAAACTTCCTGATTCAACAAAAAGGTGCTCTCTTTCTCCGTCTTTGTTTTTTACCTCAGTGACATCAGGAGGTAGTCTGCCAAAGATTTGGTCACCTCCTGGAAATTCATCTTCCGCTTTATTTTGGATGTACTCTTTGCAATCCTTGGGCATTTTCGCCCCAACGCCATTACAGTGAGTAAGAAGCTCTTGCTCTGGATTCTCCAGATTATCCACTTCCACCTTTAAGTTTACATCATGTTCTGGTTCTCCATTTTTAATGTCCGGATTCTCATTGTTTTCTTCTTGGTGAATGTCCATCTGAGTTTCAAGAGCGTCCATGACCCAACTTGAAAATGTTGTCTGATGTTCATGGTGTTTCTGCTTTTCGTCAGTCAAGGTACTTTCATGTGTCTCCACAATAGTGGGATGAGGCTCGCCCTTGGCTAGTTCATCATTTTCTGTTTCCCAGAATTCAAGGCTTGTGCCAAATATCTCGTCGTCTGTACACTTCTTTTGTCCTAAACCTGGACAGAGTTCAGACACCAGCTCTTTTTCGGATCTCATAGCCGATACTGATTGGTTGTTTTCAGACGATGCCCACTGGTCATTTTCAGTCGATGCCCACTGGTCATTTTCATCTGATGGCCACTGGTCATTGATACTTGATTCCCAGTTGTCATTTTTCTCAGCTGCCCTCTTGTCCTTTTCTGTGAATTCCCTTGTGCCCTTTTCAGGTGATGCCCACTGGTCATTTTCTGTTGTCCAGACTTGATCATCCTCTTGCTGGACTCGTTGACAAATAACTACTTCCTTCAAAGACCTGTTTGATGAACCAGGCTCTTCAGGAGCCTTCCACAATTCCTCTGCTTTCACATTAATTTCCTTAGAGCCTTCCTCCCCAAAGACATCAAAACATTCCTTTTGGGAACAGTCTGGCCCTTCCTGCTCCTGTTCTGTGTTCTTCGGAGTCTTCTTTGCTGTGAAGCAGAGCTCGGCTTCAGTTAACTGGCTTTCAGCTTCTGACCTTGCCTTTGCTTTCTCCTCCATTTCTTCTAAAAAAGCAAGTCTTTTCATACCCAGTTCATTGGCATCACGGTCTTGTATATCCAGTATATGCTTTCCAGACCTAATTGCTTCCTTCTGAATGTCTTCATATGCATTATCTTTCAAATATGTCTGGCTTTCAAGAACTTCCTCCACAACATTTGGCTGTTTGATCTTTTCCAACGGTTGTACTATTGCTTTAGAGAGCAATTCCATGTTGCAAACCTCTTTATCTTCAATTAAATTAGTAATATCAGAAGACATTTGAAATGCATGGGAAGACATGGAGGCATCAGTGCATGGGAACGCGTTTATTAGTGGATCCTGGATAGTACAAATAAACTCGTCAATAGCCTTGTTTTCAGCTTTTGAGACCTCTGAATTCGTTAACTCTGAAAGCAATCTAAAAGCACTATCGCTTTTATGTTTAGGACTTGTTTCCATAACGCTCTTTACCGAATCCACCGTGGCATTAAGTGATATCTTAACCTGAATGTCGTCCTCCGCCTCAGTCTTTTCCTCAATTCCCATCAACGTTCCCCTCTCGCCTGCCCGACCACGGGAAGAACCCAATCCATCCGACCCTCTTTTGAGCAAGCCTTCCCCACCATCCCAGTCACTGTCTGAAAAGTAGGCAGAATCTCGATAGGGGGTTTCAGTACCCAAGATCCTCCACCCGGTGCCTCCGCTACTAGCCCATGGGTCTCCGGGGGTGAGGCAGTCCATAGAACTAGAGGTAAGAGGTGACATTGTTGAGTCTGTGGGTGTAATAGTCGACAGCGATTGTTCAGAGTTTAGTTCCCTTGAAAAGGACAGGGGTAACACGTCTGTGATCGCGTCACCAAGAGATAACATGGAATCTGTTTTGCTGATGCTCTCTTTTAGAGTTGCTGCTTCTCTAGTATCGTGTCTGGTCCTTACATCAAAATCTGTATCAGTCAAAGTAACTTGCTCACTGGAGGTAAACAGTGGCTCTTTTTGGGAGACCTGAGGAGAGTCTTGGCTTTGACATCTTTGGCCACTATCTTGCCGAGTTGTGGAATCAGTGGTATCTGATACACTGGTAGGATAAGGAATATCTACATATGTAGACTCTTTAACACCAAGGACATGTTCTGAACTTTCAAATGTACTATCTCTTGCTTCTGTTTTAAACCCCATTGGATCCTGCACATGGACTCCCTTTACAACTGTTCCAGCTCCCTTGGGTTTACCAATCAAGATGCTCCTATCTCTAACTTCTGTTACATCCTTTGACAAGCACTGATCTCCGGACTCTCTCTGTAGGTCAAAGCTAACATTGTTAAGAGGTTCTTCTGTCTCACTATCGATCACCTCTGTATCTGTTCTCTCTGTTGATGTGTGGTCCATTAAATACCCTGTGTTAGACAGGATGCCTGAAGGAACAAAGTCATTAGGGCTTTGAGGCTTTGAATCTGCTTCTTCTTTGGCTGGATGAGTGTAACTGGATAAATTTGGCTCTGTTTTGAGGCTTTGCAGTTCTGATGCTATTTGCAGAACAGGCATTTCTGGACGCACTGCAACTTTTATTTCACTTCTTTTAGCTCGTTTAGTAACTTGGGCATAAATTGCCTCTTTCGGATGACTCAAAGGCGTAGCTAACGTTTCAAATTTTATTGTTAGTGACGATGTCGGGTCAATGCATATGGACTCGTATTCGGGTGATATTGCTACAGGTGACGGACTTTCTTCCTGTTTGCTTTGTCTCGTTATTATCTCTGTGAGAAATGTCTCGGCAGATTGGATCTCTTTCAGGCACTCCTCTCTGGTCATGTCTTCTTTCTTTGACTCCACAGTTATTTCAGAGTTTACAGCTTGAGATCCTTGTATTCCTGGCATAAAAACATCTTCAGATTCACTATACGCATCTTCAGGGCGCGCGTAGGGGAAAGGTGTGGTCCCGAAGCGGGAAACCGGTACGCCCCCGTCGCCGTCGTATACGTCTTCACAATCTGACATTGCAGTGTCTATCTCAGTAAGGAACAAGTCCCTCTGTTTAATACCGCCATCTTCGCAAGCCCATGTTTTTGCAGCTGAGTCAAATTCGGTGAGGAGGGACTGGGAGCGCCGCATGCCTTTAAATCCACTCTCTTTGTCATTGTCCTTGTCCCATGAGGTTTCTCCTACATTGGAGTCTAAAGGTTCATTGGAGATTTCTGTAAGGAACAGATGTATTGGTGACTTCTTTGCCGCTGCAACTCGCTCACGATGCATCTCTGCATCCTCCTCCTTCCAGAGAGCTGGAAGAATTGTGTCAAGACGCGACTGGGTTCGTTTCATTCCTCTGGAGAACAGTTCTGCTGTGGCAGGATCTGGGTCGTCAACCAAGCTGATGTGCTCAATGATAGTACCACTGCTGAGTCTACTTGGAGACACAAAGGGAGAATTGTAGTCATCTTCTGAGTACGACGTGCTGGAGGAAGACTTTCTCTCCATTTCTGGAATCGACTCTGACAGAAACATTTTGGAATAAGGAGATTCTCTGCCACCTGGGGACTCGTCATTTACGTGGGATGAACTGTGCGATGGCTGCGAACACGTCACGTCACCAGTTCGCTTCTCAGAATAGTCACAGCTTAATGGGTCTCTTTCTAAGTGCACCGCAGGATTGTTATGTCTGGGGAACGCTTCACCTGCATAACTGTAAAAGGGATCCTTTTGGGCTCTGTAATGAGGAGGAAGGGGTGGGGGGCAACTCTGAGGTGGAGGAAATATGGAGTGTCCGGCAGAGGACGGAGGGATGGACGGAGAACGCGACGGAGATGGAGGCAGCCTCTGGTGTGTCCGATTGAAACCCAGATGATCAAAGTTGGCTTTCGAGTTGCTCAGAAACAAGGAATCGGACGTTTCTGATTTGCTAATGGGATAAGAGGGTGCGGGGTAGTGAGCTAGGCCAAATGAGCGCGCATATATGGGTGGAGGAACAGGAAGGGGCCGAGAGAGTAGATTGCTACCTGAAGACATGGACATGGAGCGAGGTTTCGGTGGAAGGATCGGTACTTGGGAGGTTACGGAGCTAGAGCGTCTTAGGTTAGGGTCTCCGATGTCTACTACTGCAAAATCGGTAACTCTGTTACAACTTTTTTTACTGAACTCAACCAGACCTGTGTTTGGCATCAGGACTTGGACTTCACTGGATCTCACTGTCTGAAGGCTCTGAGAGGCTCCTTGTCCGGTGTTGATTTGGTGACTAGGCTTGCCCTTCCCGAGTGTCCCGCTAGAAATCTCGACCAGCTCCAAATCGCCAGGACTAGCTGAACCTGCTTGTGATGAAGATGGCTTCCCTTTAAGATTACTGGATTTGTCCTGTGGAGTGTGCTCTTCCAAGCGAATGTAGTACTCGCTGGCTAATGAAGGGCTGCGCGCGCTGATCACAGGCACGACTGTGGGCGTGTCCAAAGACTGGCGATGACCAGAGATGGGCGTCGGTATTGGCTGAGGAGGAGGAAGTGGTTTATAACCCCTCCTACCGTGTGCTTTTTCCCAGAAATATTCAAAATTTAATCCTTTGCTGGTCTCAGTGACTGTGAGTATATCATCTAGCTCATGTGAAGAAGGAGGGATGGAATTCACAGGATCCAGAAGAGGGAATGAGTTACCGTCCTCTCTGCCGTATCCCCTCTCTTTTTGCCGTTCACCTGCAGATGACTGGAAAGCGCTGGGGCGGAGCGAATCCCATCGCCTTTCGAACGACTCTTCGCTTTCACCTCTCCTCCGTCGGCCGTGTGCTTCCTCATACTCGTCTTCTTCCTCATCCTCCACCACACTCCTCCTGTTCGTTCCTTGTTCCGCAGCCAGGAGAGAGGAAAGGAGGATGAAGATTTCGTTAACTGTCGGACGCTGTGGAGGTGGAAGCCAGCACGACTGCATGACCTCGTACCTAAAAACAAACAAACCGATCAATATAAATTGTTTTTTTTTCACATGTTGCTTTTTGTCCTCCTTCATTGTCTAGTCATGACCAAAGACCATGTTACAGCATTACTAAGTGAAGTGAAGTAATACTGACCAGTAGTCAGCGTGGGAGAGTTTGAGGCGAGGCTGAGCCAGTGTAATCTGTCTCTCCTTGATGACGAACGTGAGAACCTCTTCGTCGCTCAAGTGGCGATGTGGCTGTGCGCCGAATTCGAACAGCTCCCAAATCACCACGCCTAAGGACCTGTCAATCAAAAATATGCAGCGTTGATGTTAAAGACACAGAACATAAGAATAATATTAGTATTCACAAAGGCAGTCTGCCCAGGTCTGGTCCTGTAGTGGCGCAACCAGTAGCACCTACCACACATTGCTGGTCTTGGTCTGGTCTGTAACCACTAATTCTCCTCTGAACTCCTCCAACAACTCTGGAGCGATCCAGCGCAGTGGAATCCACAGCTTATCTGGTGTTAAATAATAGTCCTCCTGTAGGAATAAAAAACAAAAGGAAACAGGGACATCGGGCATAAAAATGGAGCCTATGCAAAATATATAGCGACGCCACCTGTGCATGTCATTGGTTGCGTCCACCAGCGAGCATGTAAAGTGTTAGTTGTCTGTGGAAGGTTTCAAGTTTGATCCCTTGCACCTAACTCCCAACTACTCCCCAGGCACCATGGATAGGGATGCCCACCACTTTGGGCATGTGTGCTGACTGGATTCTAGTGTGTGTGTTTCACTGTATGGATGGGTCAAATGCGGAGGTCAGATGCCCCATAGTCTTTTTTGTGACTTTGAAATGGTGGTAATGGTAGCCTGAGCGCTTAGTATTATACCTCTGCTATGAGATCATATTTTAACAATCCTTCCTGCTACATTCAGACCCACAAAGCTTCAATGTGCATTTAAAAATAATCCTGTCATACCTTATAGTGGTTGTGTGAGAGGCCATAGTCTCCAATCCGGACTGTCAGGTCTGAGGTAAGCAGGCAGTTCCTTAGTGCCAGATCACTACAGAATACAGAGGTAAAATATAACGTACATGTACATTATATAATGTATAATGTGATATTCCTGAGCTACTGGCAATTACACAATAGTCAGATATGTCAAATGAGCATTTCAGGCGTGAAAGTAGTCCAGGGACACAGTGACTGGCGGGAGCCTGGGGACACAGAAACCGCAAATGTGGGTGCTCACCTGTGTATGTAGTTGTTCTCATGCAGGTGCAGAAGACCTGAAGTAATCTCATTCGCCATTCGTTGCAGGGTCAAAAGATCGCGGTTCAAAAGGTCAGGCGTCATGCCGTCCGACTTCCTCTGAGCTCTCAAATAGCGCTTAAGATCGCCCTGGAGACAAGAGGTATACATGGTCAACACATGATATATATAAAAATTAAACAAGTTTCATTATGTAACTACTGAACACATCGGGCAGACAGACAGGATTTAGGAGGTCATTCTCACCAGCTGGCAGAACTCCATGACCAGCAGATAAGGAATACTCTCACTGCACTGACCCAAACACTGCAGGATGTTGGGGTGGTGGAGACTCCTGTGTGTCCGCAGGAAACAGAAGGAGAGGGAGGTAGACAGAGAGAGAGAGTGTGATGTTACTGAAGCTGAGAAGGACAAAAACTAAAAAGCATGGAACTCACAGTCTCTGACCTGTCAATGCATGGCCTCCACAAAACCTCTCAAGGTGTTCTGTGGTATCTGGCACTGGATCTTCTGTGCCATCAGACCAGATGGACTAGCGTTCACCCCTGTGCCATTGATGTGCACCTACTTGTGCACCCATGACCCTGTCACCATCATTCCACGGACCACATTTGGTACGTATTAACCACTGTGTACTGGGACACACCTCAGAAGTCCTGCTGTTTTGTAAATGATCTGATCCAATCTTCTAGAGATCACAATCCGGTCCTTGTTAAAGTTAGAAAAGATGTTTGCACTTGCCCATTTTTTCTGCTTCCAACGCATCAACTTTGAGAACCGACATACATTGGCTGCCGGTGGCTTCATAATGGTATTGGATTTGTTTAGCTATGTGAACGCTATGTGTGTCCTGCATTCATTCGGACATGTTTGGCCTCTTCCAACAGGACAATGCGCCGTCAAATTATGGTTATGCAACATTATCAAGCACATCTGGGATGCCGTGTGACATTCTGTGGAATGCAGAAATCCTATGTGGGCCGTACTGCAGGAAGTCTGGTGTTATTGCCTAAGGAATTTTTCCACAAGCTTGTGGAGTCCATGCCCTGTGTGGGACATGTTCACGTATAAAGCGATTATGTAAGCGATGGTTACACTTCTCGGCGATGTATGCCAACGAAGCAGTCAATATAAAAAATGAAAAGAGAAAAAGACAGAGAGAGAGAGAGAGAGTGTGTGTGTATAGTATATAGGTCAGTTATGCAGAGTGTTCAGTAACCCAGTTATGACAGTAATGCGCTCGATACATCTCACACAGTCACACAGCACTGTATAAATTTTCACATTACCTTAGAGTAATCGTATAATACCTGACATCTGAGATGGCGGTGTGTTAAAATAAGCAGTCCGGAGGATCACAATATACCACAGTACTACATCTGTCCTCCCGAGAGTTATCAAATAACCGGGAGTACTTACGGTTCAGATACAACAAATTGAAAGACGTGACAGAATCACGTTTATCAAAGAGTAAATAAATAAATAAATAAGTGGGGAGAACGTGTTTTTCTGATACACCAATCAGCCTACTGACAGGTCAAGTGAATCCCATTCATATTATCTGGCTTCATATTAGTCAGCAAGTGAACGGACATTTCTCAAACGTGATGTGTTGCCAGCATGAAAAAATGGGCAAGTGTAAGAATGACAAAGACCAAATTCTGATGTCTCCAAAACAGCAGGTCCTCTCGGGTGTGTCCTAGAGTACAGTGGTTAATACCTAAAGTCTTGGTGCTGCAGGTACCACAGAGGTCCTGTGGAGTCCATGGCTGCGTCCGAAATGGCATACTTGAATAATACATACTAGTTTGGAGCGAGTACATACTGTTTAACCGCTAAACTATTATACAATTCTAGTATGCAAGCGTGTAGTATGCACACCACCTCGGACGGACTTGATCCGCCATCTAACCAACAACCTTACCAACAAGCCATCCGCGCCTTCTGCATACATGAGCTGACAGACGCCTAAACGTGTCTAACATGTAGCATGTTCATAAGGCATACTGGCAACTATGGGTATAAAAAGAGTAATGCTAGCTGCTCAGACGCTCAGAATAAGATAAGAACGTGGGCCGCGTCTCACGGAACAGCGAGCTGCCTGTCATGCAGTTGTGGCTGTGTGTTACATTTACGTTTATTATTCTGTTTTACAAAGTGAACCGCCTGAGTAGCATCAAAGCGTCGTCCAAAGTGCTGCAGCATCCTTCCAAGGTCTCGCGGCAGATGGCGTAAGACCTGAAGCGCTTGCTTCCTGCTGCATGGGAAATTAGCTCTGGTGGTTATCATGTGCTATAGAAATCACTTTGCTTTTCAGATTTAGAGGATTCTCTTTCTGACCAGCTGTGAATCGGCTGCCTATCTCATCCTCGGCATAACATTTCCATATACGGTCTCGGTTTGTTATCCATCCTGATTGTACTATATATGTATATATACTGTATATGTAGTGTGTGTGTGCGTGTGTGTGTATAATTGCTTAGAGTTTCCTAGTCTTGTCCCTGTCACAGTCTGACAGTGGCATATACAAGTGTCCCTACCTGTACGGCTCGGCCTCAGCCAGGAACTTGCGCTGCTCCAGAGGACTGGCGCTGACCTTCAGCTCCTTGACCACCACTTGGGAGGGGCTGCAGTCACACAGCACCTCTGCCAGTATCACCTGAAGAAGGAGGGATGGGATACGACAACAGAGAGACAGACAGAAAAAGAGAGAGAAAAAGAGAGAGAGAGAGTATTCATTAAAAAAAATTTAGATTCCATGCAGGTATGCACAGATGTATGAGGTTAGGAGTGATGGGTAATGAAAGTGTTGGGTTATAAGAGTGGTGGGTAATGGGCATCATGGGTAATGGGAGTGATGGTTAATTGAGGTATTGGATAATGGGAGTGATGGGTAATTGGGATAATGGGTAATCGGGATAATGGGTACTGGGAGTTATAAGAGTGGTGGGTAATGGGAATGATGGGTAATGGGAGTGACAGGTAATTGGGGTAATGGGTAACAGTGATGTGTAATCAGAGTGATGGGTAAGGGGAGTGCTGGGTAATGAGACTGATAGTTAATAGGCATGCTGAGTAATGGAAGTGATAGGTAACTGGGATAATGGGTAATTGGGATAATGGGTACTATGAGTTATGGGTTATGAGCGCTGGGTAATGGCAGTGATGGGTAATAGGAGTGCTGGGTAATGGCAGTGATGGGTAATAGGAGTGCTGGGTAATGGCAGTGATGGGTAATAGGAGTGCTGGGTAATAGCAGTGATGGGTAATAGGAGTGCTGGGTAATGGCAGTGATGGGTAATAGGAGTGCTGGGTAATAGGAGTGCTGGGTAATGGCAGTGATGGGTAATAGGAGTGCTGGGTAATAGCAGTGATGGGTAATAGGAGTGCTGGGTAATGGCAGTGATGGGTAATGGGAGCGCTGGGTAATGGCAATGATGGGTAATGAAAGTGATGAGTTATAAGAGTGGTGGGTAATAGGCATGATGGGTAATGGGAGTGACAGGTAATTGGGATAATGGGTAATTGGGATATTGGGTAATAGGAGTGATGTGTAATGAGAGTGATGGTCAGTATGCATGCTGGGTAATGGCAGTGATGGGTAATTGGGATAATGGGTAATTGGGATAATGGGTACTGGGAGTGATGGGTAATGGCAGTGATGGGTAATGAAAGTGATGAGTTATAAGAGTGGTGGGTAATGGGCATGATGGGCATAATGGGAGTGACAGGTAATTGGGGTAATGGGTAATAGTAATGTGTAATCAGAGTGATGTGTAAGGGGAGTGCTGGGTAATGAAAGTGATGGTTAATAGGCATGCTGAGTAATGGGAATGATGGGTAATTGGGATAATGGGTAATAGGAGTGATGTGTAATGAGAGTGATGGTCAGTATGCATGCTGGGTAATGGGAGTGCTGGGTACCTTTCCAAACCAGCCGTTTCCGATCTCCTGCAGGTAGTTGAGAGTGTGTCTGCGAAAACACTGGGTACTCGACCCTGTGCAAAGAAACCTGTGTGTTACGTCGGACATCTGATGTTATTTATTCTCAGTGTAATGGTAGGGATGGTGGGGGGATGTCACCTGTTCCATTAGGCAGTGCTGAGCCTGCTCTGTCTCGCAGAGGAAGTGTGTAAACCTCAGGCAGAGACACGCACGAGGACACGCTGTCCTCGGGAACAGGACTGGAACATTCTTCACCATCAGTGTTATCAAACTCCTGAGAGAGAGAGAGAGAGAGAGATATAGAGAGAGAATTAGAATGAGACAGAGGTAGACAGACAGTAAGACAGAGAGAGACAGAGAATGACACAGCAAGAGACAGATCAGGACAGAAACAGATAGATTATAACAATGAAAGATAGAGAGTGAGAACGACAGAGACAAGGAGAGAGAGAGAGAAAGGGAAAGAGAGAGAGAGAGAGAGAGAGAGAGAGATAAAGATAGAGAGACAGACAAAGAATTAGAAGGTGAGAAAAATAGTGTGAGAGAGTGTGTGAAAGAGAATAAGATAAAGAGAGAGAAAGAATGAGATAGCGAGTAAAACAGAGAAAGACAAGCAATCATCAAGTGAGTGATACAGAGAGAGAGAGAGAGACAGAATGAGACAAAAAAGAGAAAAAGTGAGAAAGGAAGACAGCAACAGCAAGAGACAAAGAGATAAAGAGTGAGAGAGACAGTGAGACAGTGTGTGTGTGTGTGTGTGTGTGTGTGTGTGTGTGTGTGTGTGTGGAAGACGGAAAGAGACAGACAGACAGAAAGGCAGCAATAGACAGAGAGACATCAACCGAGACAGACAATGCACGTTGGACACGAGAGACTCACGTTGAAGCCGACGCTTCCTCTCTTGCAGCACAGACAGGTGAGGAGGAGCAGGATGAACGAGACGAGGCCTGAGCAGGACACCAGGATGACCACGTAGGCTGGAGGAGAGAGAGAGACGTCTCGCGAGAAAGACACTGCGATGAGGGACAACCGAGAGGTAGACAGGGACAAGGGGATAGACAAAGATTGAACCCCCCATAGAGAAAAAAAGCAGTGTGAATGGGGGAGAGGAAAAATAGGTAAAAGGGAAAATAATGAGAGGAAGGGGAAGAGGGTGAGAATGGGGCAGAGAAAGGAACCAAAAATGGGAAAAGGGAGGTAAAGAAAGAAAGGAAGAAGGGAGGTAAAGAAAGAAGGGAAGAAGGGAGGTAAAGAAAGAAGGGAAGAAGGGAGGTAAAGAAAGAAGGAAA
>JAOVVF010000044.1:1345905-1367815 GCA_028565595.1 Duopalatinus emarginatus
GGGAAGAAGGGAGGTAAAGAAAGAAGGAAAGAAGGGAGGTAAAGAAAGAAGGGAAGAAGGGAGGTAAAGAAAGAAGGAAAGAAGGGAGGTAAAGAAAGAGGGGAAGAGGAGGAAAGAAGAGATAGAGAAGTCAGATATGGCTACACATATCCATCCTACTACTGTGAAGAGACAAATCAGATCATGAGACGAAAGGAGAGAGAGAGAGGGAGAGAGAGAGAGAGAGAGAAAGAGAGAGAGAGAGAGAGGTTGAATAATCCTTTTTGGGGGGAAAAGTCACTGAGAAGGGAGAGGAGCGTTAAGGTTAGCACTCGGCGTTAACGTTCATAGAACAGGAGACAGGAAGGGCCCAATGAAGTGCGCTCATTGGCGAGCTGGTGAGAGAAGGAAGGTAGAAGAGGAGGAGATCAGGACGGAGCCGGACAAAGGTGAAGAGGAAAAAATCGCAGGTTAGAGTTCGGGGAGGTGAAGGAGCCGAAAAAAAAAACCAAAGCCATCATACGAGACAGAACGCCCGTGTGGTGGTCACTGAGAGGGGCGGGACACTAATATCAGGTCGGTACTGGGCCTGTCTCTGGGATTAGAGTGGACGGCTGTGCCCCAAACGCTTGCGTCTCACACAGCGGCACTTGCCTGCTAACTGTACGCAGTACTTTATTATATGCTTTGTAACATCCCGGTGCATTGTGGGAAACACAGCGCTGCCTCGGGTGTCCTTAAATGCCCCAGGTTCTAGTTCTAGTACGTGCACTATTTAGTTTAAAACGCTAGAGTTTGGGACAGAGCCAAAGATTCAGTCAGATCGGGGAAGATACCAAGTGAGAGAAGGGGTAAAGGGGGGCAGTTTTTTTTTTTTTTTAATGAGTACCTCGGCTGGCTGGTGTGTGTGGACTGAACCATCTGCAGAAGAGAGAAGGGAAGGGTGCATGGGGGTTAAAATAAAACTGTACACACACACACACACACACACACACACACACACACACACACACACACACACTGAACTGTAAAGAAAACAAGCCATCAGCAGTGAGCTTGTCCATCGATTAATACTGAACTGTACACCATGTTATGATAGACAGATAGATATATGAACAGATAGACAGATGGACAGATAGACAGATATATAGATATATAGATAGATAGATAGATAGATAGATAGATAGACAGATAGATGGACAGTTAGATAGCTTTTTTAATTGCTGATGTAACATGCATTATTATTTTGCATTGAAACTTCCTCAGAACACAGCATTTGTTTATGCAAATGAGGGTCCATAGACTTCATTACACATAAATTTGCATATTTAAGATACCCAAGGAACACAGTTGTTCTTCCTTCTTAATTACTTACTTACTGCAGTGCCAGAAAAACTGGCACAAATAAGTATATCCGCATGCCTGTGGAGTCCAACCCTGAGGTATTTCTGCAGTCCTACTGCCCAGTGTTAGACTGGTGTACCAGTTTTTCTGGCGGATGATTACTGTTACCTATCAAATGGCATCATTGTGAAGTGGGCGGAACCTAATAATGTAACAAGGCAGGACGAAAACAGTTTTTGGGTTTTTTTTTTGATTATTTTTTAAATATTGCTGCTGTTTAGACAAATTACTTAAAATAAACAGTCTACCTCTAGAGTCATGCATTAATTATATGACATACACGTGAATAATAATAATAATAATAATAATAATAATGATAAAATAATAATAGTAGTAGTAGTAAATGTTGTTATTATTTTTATTGTTATTAATAATAATAATAATAATAATAATAATAATAATAATAATGATACTTAATAACCATTATCATCATCATGCTAATAAGCAAATGTGAACAGTAATGATAACAACAACAATAAAAAAAAAAAAATAATAATAATAATTATTATTATTATTATTATTTGCATTTTTATATAATAGACAAATATAATAATAGGAATGATTATTATTGTTATTGTTATTATTATTATTATTGCTGTTGCTGTTGTTCTTATCATAATAATATTAACACTTCTTATTATTATTATGATTGTTGTTGTTATATAATTATTATAGTTAGTGTTCTTCTTCTTCTTATTATTATTATTATTAATAATAATAATAATAATAATAACAACATTAATAACAATTATTATTATCATTGTTATCATCATTATTATTATTATTATTAGTATTATTATTATTATTATTATTAATAATAATAATAATAATAATAATAATATTTCTGGATGCTGAATGTACACAAAACACGGGGAGGACGCCATTCTGCCAAAATAGGTCCCAGTGCGCATGCGTGACGTGGCGTACTCATTTTAGTGGCACAATATTACAAAAATAGGTACCATTTAAATAAATAAATAAAATCACAAGACCTTGGACAATAGGTTTTTACCACTGTGTACAATTAAAACACCTTTATATAGAAATACTGCGGTTTATATTAAACTCATTTAACCTTTAGATTAGTATTAATAATAATAATAATAATAATAATAATAATCGTCATAATAAAATCGGTTTATAATAACATAAAGAATCCTGGTGAATGGTAAAGACAGGAGCATGTCTCCTCTCTCTCTGTTTACAGCTCACGGAGCTGAATGGAGCATCTCCTAGGACAACAACAACATCCTGCTCACTGAAGGGCTGAATGGCCACTACGATGAGACCCGGCCGTGTTTTAACCCTCAGTCATCCTCCTCTCCTCCTCTCCCACCCCGACAGACCCCTGTCTCACCTTCTGGCTGCGGGGCTCCGTCAGCTCTGTCCGGGAACAAGCCCGACATCAGCCCCGCCAGCAGCATCACCCAGCTCCGTGTTAGCATAGCGGCGATGGCGGCAGCATCCGAGCGGCGACCGTGCTGCCTTCCTCCTCCTTCCTCTTCTCCTTTCTTCTTCTTCTCCTCCTCGTCTCAGCGTTTTGTTTGTCTTCCCCCTTTCCCTTCTTTCTCTTTCTCTTTCTCCACCTCCGTCCGGCAGCGAGATTTTTTTTTCTTTTGTGCTCCTCTCACCCTAACGACACCATCATAATCATCATCACCATCCTCATCCTCATCAGCATCAGCATCATGTCCGCCTTCTTCATTTCTTTAATCATCTCATTTTAAATATATACATAATAATAATAATAATAATAATAATAATAATAATAATAATAATAATAATAATAATATCAGAGCTCGGGTCTATCTATATGCTCACTCACTCTGTGTGTGTGTGTGTGTGTGTGTGTGTGTTTAATAGTGTCTGTTATTTTCCGTTTATTCTCCGCCTGTCTAGCAGACGCGCGCGCGCGAGACGTTCTTCGGGGTCGCGTCTTGTCGCGTGCGTGCGTGCGTGCGTACGTGAGTGCGTGTCTGAGCGCGCGCGTGTGCTGTTTTTCTGTCCCGTTGTTCTTCAGCAGGACCGTTATTATTCAGAGCGCGCGAGGTGCGATGGAATCCGTTCCAAATATTAACACAGTAAAAATAATTGAAAAAAAAAAACAAAAACACGGAAATTTGCGCACGCGGACACTCGGGGTCCTGTAAACGACTGTAGGGCCTTTGTGTCTGCAGAACGGCGCGCGCTCGGCCGGGCTTCCACACGATGAGTCGATTCCTGTTGCAGCGATTCGATTCCGACGATACCATTCATTCTGACGATATCATTGAAAAACTAAACGCACATGACAGCTGAACTGGACATGCTAAATTGCCCCTAGGTGTGTGTGTGTGTGTATAAGCGTATGTGCGTGTGTGTATGAGCGTGTGTATGAACATGTGTGAATGTGTGTGTCCAGCGATTTCTTAGTGGACTCCAGACAAAGCGTATTAGAGAATGACTGACTGATGCCACACAATTGTGATTTATAAGACAAGGATTCGCAATAACAAACGAGTCATGGGCCAGATCCGGCCCACACCTTATATTTCATCCAGTTCCCATACCGCAGTGGAATGACGGCGATGACTTCACACTGATCCGCGTACAAGAACTCAGCCGTAAAATACATGGCAGGCTACAGCTGGGCCAGTTCTGGGCCAAAACCTAAACCATTTCACATTGGTGGGCTGCATGTGGACCAAATGTGGTCCAAAGTCTGTTCGCCATGGTTGATAAAATTTCAATACCCTTGCTATTGCAATGACCGTCCAATAAGTGCCTTAATTTGGACATATTTGGCCTAGAATCATCTGCTATCTCTCAGACATACATGACCTGGTTTGGGCACTAGAAAATGAAAGTGAAGTACTATTCTGACCACTGTGCAGTAGAATTAACTGTGTGAATTACACACATACACACTAGTAAACACTAGGGGGCAGTGAGCACACATGCCCACAGTGGTGGACAGCCCCTTAGCCACGCCGCCTGGGGAGGCGTCCATAAAACCACTGGTATTCACCCAACAGTTACAGAACAGTTACAGTAGGGCTCATAAAAATGTCTGTAATATAACTAGCAAACATGATGATGTATTAAAAACAATATCTAAAGCAATGATTACTATCATGTCACCTACAAGGACGTAAAAGGAGATACGGAAATCAGATAAAAATAAACCGTGTAGGAACCAGAATATTTTATTTTGGCCCTTTATAAACGTTTAAAAAACAAACATCAGTAATGATCTTTACTTCATACAGATTATACAAGTGTGTGTTTGTGATAAATTAAACCATACATGTGCTCCTGTATGACTGCTTGTGCACAGTTTTTGATGACATCATCACGTCATGTCATAATTCGCCTTTAAAGCATAAAGTCTGCGAGGTGGAGGCGGCGCTCCAGCCTGAACGGAACCAGAGAGTCTAGGATTTCATGTTCAGGAAGTCGTATATGTCTTTGTCCCTCCTTGGCCTTTTGCGCGCTAGTTCGGGAAAGTATGCGCTGTTGTACGGCCTCTCTCTCTCCGCCAGCTCCTTCTGTCCGTCCTTGGCTCCGTCCACTCCGTTCCTCTGGTCCAGCAGGGCCTGAGCCCGTCTCCTCTCCTCCGCTTCCCTCTGCAGTCGCTCCACACGCAGCTGCTCCCTCGAGCTGGACGACAGAGCGGACCGGTTTATTTTTAGCAACAGTCTTCTGCTTTCATTTGTCTGTGTCTATTTATCTATCTATCAGTCTTTCTATTTCAATCTTTCCATCCACTTGTCTTATCTAATGTTTGTCTATCCCAACATTAATCAGTGGATCTGTAACTAGGGCATCCATACATAGATCTGGCTGTCCATCCATCTGTCTATCGAGTCTGTTTAGGAAATCAAATGAACCTCCTCACCTCACTGCACTCGTCTTCTCCCTTTTATCTCTCTTTTCCTTCTTTTTGTGCTTTTTCTCCTTCTTGTCCTTTACTGCCAGAGCTTTCTTGATGTCTTTCAGAGGGTCCAGACAGTCCTATACAGGTAAAAGATGACACAACATTTATATAGGACTGATATTACACACATTATTATTTGTATTATTATAATTATTTACAGTACCTTTATTTTCCTGTCTTTCTTCTCTTTCTCTTCCTCACTTATAGTCTTCCTTTTGCCCTTGTCTTGTCTCTCTCGCTCCTTCTCTCCTTCTTTGTCTCTCTCTCTCTCCTTCAGATACCAGGGCGTGGCCTCGGTACCAGGCCCGGGGCCGAGTGACACCAACAGGCCAATGGCGCGCTCCTGTTTTTCCTGAGTGACAAGCAAAAAGTGATGAGTCAATCAGCCTCACAGTGTCATGTGCGTGTGAGACTTGAATGTGAAACTATAGTCCCCTCCAAAAAGACGATGCAGGAGATCCTGATTCTCAGGGAGATCTGATTCAGACGTGATTACTACAGGGATTATTCTGTCATTTTACGGATTATTAACCAAATTACTCAGCGGTTTTAATCAGACAGAAATGACACACTCGGTCATCTGAGGGTCTGAGGTTAGCCTTTTATTCCGCATTATTAATGGATTATTAGGCTGCATGAAAGAATAGTTATTGAGCACGACTCAATCACTCCTCTAAATCATGTCTCTTAAGGGGACTCAATGCAGATGAAGTGGGCTAGAATGACATGGGCAGGAAGTATCAGTCATTCTTTCCATCTTGTAGAAGTAGTGCAGTGGGTGCCAGATGTATCCAAAAGACCTGGTACTGGTTCTGGTATGGTACAAGAACTGCCGCCATGTTGCCTGTTTATGAAATATTATGAATATGTCACGTTCGTCACGCTCACCTTCTCCTCTTTCTTCTCACGGAGGTACTCTGTGTTGCCTTTCTTTTCTGACGAGTCCTCCAGAGGAAACAGATTGAGGTGCTCGGTAATGCCGGTCTGTTCGCACGGCTCTCTCTCGTCCCTCTGTCCAGGTGTGGGCTCGAGCGCAACACGGGATTTCCTCCGCAGATACTCGGTCCGAGCCTTCAGAGAAACCATGGATGGGGAGGGTAAAATTTAAACACAAAGAAATTAATATCACTACTAGTACTACTACTACTACTACTAATAATAATAATAATAAGAAGAAAAGACTTAAAATGCTGATTCATAAACCTTTTATCCTAAACTTTCATTTTATTCCAAACAAAAAGGAAATATGTAACATAAATTATGTGCATATGTACATATTCATATAAGAATGATATAATAAAAAACTGAGTAAAATATGAACAAAAATATACTAGCGTGCATACATACATATATATGTTTATATAAATATATATACACACATTTCTATACATAAATGTAATTAAAAGAGGTAGATTGAAATTAAATTTTAAATAGTATTGTTTTAAATGATGTACATTCCTTTATACATATTATATTATACTACATAATACCAAATATATTTTATTACATACAATAATATAAAGTAATATTTGTTTGTTTTGTTTTTTTGCTAATAAATAAAACACTAATAAACTTTTAGTGTTAAATCTCAGTCATGTCTTAGCACCGTGATGGGGTTGCCATGGTTACCTCTTGCTCCGCGCGCTCTGCGCGCCGCCGGACTTCTTTCTCCTCCTCGGCCGCGCGCTCTTCGTCTCGACGCACGCGCGCGATGTTGTCCTTATTGCGGACGTGCCAACTCTTTTTCGGCAAAATATTCATTTTTTTTACAGAAACCTAAACTAAGCTTTATGCAGAAAATACACAAAATAATCAAAGTGGATGGGTTTAATTTAAAAAGGTTAACTGAGACACACGATAATCCTGGGCTAAGATGCTAACGCTAACTAGCCTGTTAGCTGACGGTAACTAGCCGAGAGAATGTAGTAAGAATTCAGTCTCCCGGATTCATCTGTAGTCTCTACTGAAGTTTCTTATGAAATAATAAACGACCCTACAATATTTCACCCATGTGGGTGCAGGAAAAAACTAATAAACACCAAAGTCTTCGGAAACCAGCGCCATGTAAACAACGGAAGTAGCCGTACGTGACGTCGTGACGTCATCGCGTAAACAATAACGCGCGACGTCGTGGAGCAAGACGTGAGAACCATGAGGTGGCGCCCATGACTGAGGGCAAACATTAGAAATCATCCAAACCCTTCACCAATTATTCAGGCAGTTAACGAATTATACATTAACAATTACTCCATAGTATCAGACACAAAATGGACACTTTATAAATATATTTATATTTTATATATATGTACACATGTTTACACTATATTACAGCATATGGTCCCAGGTTCAATTCCTGCACCGACAAGAGGTGACTGAAGTGCCCTTGAGCAAGGTCACTGCAATGAGTCACTTCACTTCAATTAACAGTAGCTATACAGAGAGATTCACTATAAAGAGGCCCTGAATATTCTGTACTAACTCCAACCTGGAAAAAAAAAGCTTCATATCTTGTCCTATGTGTAATCAGTTGCATTGCATGTGATTTAGGAAGTGATTTCCTTTTTTTGCCAGACACATTTCACGGCTGCGCTTCTTTTTTCTGAACATATCGGCAAGTATATTGTGAGGAATAGCAGCAATTTCATCAACACAGTCATCAGGTTATTTCACAAACTGTTCAAAAATGTCCAGGTTCACATAGTGTAGAAGAAAATGGCGCACAACTGACACATTGAGCACAGTACACCGCCGTTTTGATCATGGATCAATGTGTGGCTTGTTCGAGGCTCCATAAACTGAGGAACATATCGCACATTGTTTCGTTTAGATTGCTTCATTCTAACGGAAATCATGATGGAATATTCCAGGCCTGTTTCGAGTGAATCTCCCTGTATAAGCCATACTTATAAAACTATTTCCATCATGTAGAGCATCCTACTTCATGCACAGACACTATATTTATAAGATTTTGGCTGTGAGTAAACATTCTGGCACTATGTTGTACATGGAAAAAACGACAACAATGCTGTTCCATGCATATGATATGACAGGAATGTGTCAAATGTCTCTATTATAAAAACCACCATTCCCAAAGTCTCCATACGGCATCGCTGGGTTTTCATCAGGCTCGAATGCGGGATTGTAGTTTGCTCCCCATCCTGGCATGCCATCTTTTGGGCCTCTTCCATTGCCTGTTCCTCTGTTGTCTCTAAATCGTGGTTCTTGTTCGTTACTGGAAACCTGTGTGCTCAGCTCCTTGATCTGTTTGACCAGGAACTGTTTATCTCGTCCTTCCTGTATCGAAAAGGAGATAGAAAACACAAACAATATTAATCTATGGGAAGCAGACTCGCGTGTTAGCATATGAAAATAATGACAGAAATGAAATGACATAGTCAGTCAGTGATTGGCTGCAGTGCAGGTGCACTCACCAGTTTGTGTTGTTTCTTCAGCAGGTTAACGGTTTTCCCATACACTGAAGCCAACGCAGCCACATAACACATCACAATGCTGCAGAGAATCACAGTTAAATGTTATCGTTTGTGTAGTGCATGAAGAACACAGCACATAAACCGACAAGTTATTGCTAATTTAATAATTTTTCTAAGGCGACATTCATTTAAACGTTATGGAATGAGTCTTCAGTGTCAGTGCTTTATGCAAACGGTGACATGATGGATGGAGAATAGAAAAGTCTGCGGTTTCTTAGCAAGATGACAAGCTGCTATTATGTTCCATAACATAGACTGATGGATGGACTCATAGATTGATCACTAACCATGAAAAGATGAAGAGCGGGATGGAGAAAGACTGGGAGCCGATGTACCGCAGAAACTCCTGTGTTGTGTTGGACAGTGAATGGAAGGAATCGGGAACGACAGTCCACATGGAGGAGGAGAAACGGAATGGACCGCACCCATAGGATGGATGAATACTGAAGATAAATAATATTGACAATATTAGAAAATATAATACTAATAATAATAATAATGCTGGAGTGTTTTCCTATTTATATAGCCCATAAAATAATAATTATATATAAATAATAATAATTAATAATAATATAGCCCAGTTAAAAAATCATCTGGCATGTTAAATAGCTAGATTTCTAACAATGAATCTGTGTGTGTGTGTGTGTGTGTGTGTGTGTGTGTGTGTGTGTGTGTGTGTGTGTTGACTCGCCTAGCTACGCTGTAAACAAGCACCACACAGGACAGCACCCAGCCAAACAGGAGAACCAGGAAGAAGAAGAAGTTAGAGGTGGTGGAGCGAAACGTCTTGACCGCCGGACGACAGTTCTGGAATAGAGTGACCTGAAAAAACATGGGGTGGAAAAAGATGCACATAGACAGATAAACAGGTGGACGAAAGGACCGCCAGACTGTAGGGAGGGGATCAAATAATATTGCCACTATACCTTTTTGCAGTAGAAAAAGATGACAAACTTGATGGTGTTGATGAGGGGCAGTATGGGGCAGAACAGAGCGCCGCACCACACAATGGTCTGACTGTAAACGAGTGCTAACACGTTTGATGCGACAACAAATTCCTGACGACCCACCCACTGGGCCAGTTTACATGAGCAGTGATCCACTACCAGCCTGTAACACACACACTTCAGTCAGGTCCAAATCTGCATAAATTACCAATATTTATCTGAATACTTTGTTTGCTTAATACATTTCAAACAGTTATGTCTGATAAACACAGACAGAGACAGAAATAATAGAACAGACAGACTAACCTGCGAGGAAATTCTACCAGTGTCAATACTGCAATTGTAATAAGAAAATCGAACAGCGTCAATTTGTACATTTCCTGTCCAACTCGTGTCTCCCAGCACTGTGTGTGTGATGGGAAAAAAAAATTGACACTGCAATGTTGTATTACAAAGTATATAATAAAATTAAATAATCAATAATGTTACGAAAGACTGTTATTGCCAGCTAAAGTTACCACAGAAAGTTATTTCTAGCTAAATTCCCCACAGAGAATTATTACTAGCTAAACTAAACTTAACACAGGATGTTATTACTAGCTAGATAAATTTACTACAGGAAATTATTTCTAGCTTCATTTAACACAGGAGGTTATTAATAACAAAAGTTATTAATATTCAAAGTTATCATGAGAGCTTTCTAGCTACTTAGCTAGCTAAAGTTGCCACAGGAAGTCAATACTAGCAAAGTTTGCCACAGAAATTTATTATTTATCATTTATTATTAATTTATTATTAATTACCATTATTTATTAATTACCATCTAAAATACCAGAGGAAGTTTAGGTATAGTTAACATGGAAAGTTTACTAGCTATCTAGTTAGCTACACATAGATGTAAATGTGCAGTACAACATGCATACGTATTGTCCACATATCATTGTTTATGTGACACTATTGTGTTATAGTTACCTGATACTGTGTGTAGTTGTAGCCGCAGAGGGAACAGTTTGGTGCTTTACTATTTCCCTCACATGTAATCTGTTTCCACAGAGTGGACAACAGTACAGTTAAACTCACTAAACGCAGGATCACGGCCCTTAACAGAGAGAAAGAGAGAAACAGAAATTGTGTTATTATAACATTACTGTTAGGAAGATTTTTAGACCCCATATACATTGATAATAATAATTTATACTGATATAGCACTTTTGAACAAGTCACAGGAAGCTAGCCTTAAATACTCATCTAGATAGTTATAACAGGAGCCGGTAGGAGCCAATAGATGGTAACTAGGAGCATATTTCACGTTCCCAAGTCCTAACCCTAACCCTAGGATATCGGGAGAGTACATATGTAGAACTGGGGAGCACAGAACCCTGGGGCAGAACCCATGTTCTCATTATGTGCTATATAAATCTGGGGAATGACTCCAAGGGTAACTTGTTTGTATTGGATTTTTAGAAAGTTAGCAATGTTCTTCAGGTTGTTACAAAAGCTAACACTATTTTAAAAGCTAACATAGTTACGTGTGTGTGTGTGTGTGTGTGTGTGTGTAACCGTAGCAGGGCAAGGATCACAGTGACACTTGGTGAATATTTCTCCAGGTTAGCGATCTGGTCACACAGAAAAGGAACGACAAAATTACTAGCTGTTATAACCATGGAGGGCAGATACTCCAGCAGCAAGCCCACGAGGCCGTCCTTTTGTTGAGACTGAAAAAAGGCACAAGAAACACTTATTACTTGAGGTTTTGTACAACCATTGTTGGATTTCTGACAGTAAAATTAGGCTTATTTCTCAGGGTTAGCAATCAACCAGTGCAGTCAGTAAACACTGTATTTAATCATTAATCCTGATTTTACTCGTAAATTTTAGCACTTTTCTAACAGAAATGTTAGCTACTCTAGCTAGCAGCACATTAGCTAGTCTAGCTATTTAGCTGGTTAGCTGATCCTGAGGTACTTTTCAAATAGTATCATTTATTTGAAGGACTTGAAGGACATTTAATAAAAAATGTTTATTACTTTCCCTGACTCATGTTCTACCATTTTCCTGAGGTAAAAGTTGTATTTATTTGGTGAAATGTGACTTTTGTTAGCATTTACAGCTAGCACCATTTTACCTGACTGTACTGGGTTGCAAAACCAATGGCAAAGCAAGCGCCCACTATCATTGCCAAAATGAAGAGGCTTAGGAAAACCCGGAGGGAATAAAGGAAGAACGCTTGACCAAGAGTGAGGGAGGCGGCCTTCCTCTTGATCCTCTCCTCCTCCAGATCCACCTGTCAGAGAAAAGAAAAAAAGAGATGGAGAGACGGCCATGTGGTAACAGATGGCCTGAAATACTGGTGCGTATTGACACATCAAGTCAGACATTTTTTTTTTTTGGCAAAATGAAATTAAAATAGGAGAAACGTAAGGTAAACGATTGTATAAGGGGGTTGGAATATTTAGCATAAGCTTGAAAAATACAAAGCATGAACTAACTATTTCTTTAAACAATTTGCCTAGGTAGCACGTCGCCCTTACGTCTTGTACATAAACACTGTAACCGAGGCAAAAATACAAGATGACACAGCATTTCCCTGCAGATATGTTAGTGACCTCCTACAAATTGTTTCCCAAATCAAACTGGTACAGAAGAGTCAGAACAAAGGCTGGTGGTAGCTCCATAATGTTATGGTGTTTGTTTAGCTGGAATTCAGTGGGATGACGAGTCCATGCTCCGTGGGGGACCTGCCAAGTATTAGACTGGTGTACCAGTTTTCTGGCACTTTAATAAAGCCTGATAGCTTGATTTATAGATCAAACTCATCTCAGTGTGCTTCACTACCATGATTTAACGTAGAGCTGAAAGTTTGTTGCTTTTGTTTATGCTTTCTTTTCCCTTTTATCCCCTGGAACAGCAAGTGGCGCATGGCTGACCTGTAGGCGATAGCGTAGATTGTTGTGTTTTACTGTGGCGGCTCGCTGATCCTGGAGGCCGTGATCCCACGCTGTAAAAATTAGCACACTATACCCTGCTAAGCGCCCGCCGTCCATCGACGTGACAAGCCGGGCGACTCCACCCATCCTGTCAAGCAATCAGAGGCTTTGATTTATTGTATGTTTATTACTTATTTAATAAATTGTATACTTGTCATTGTTGTATTTACCGAATCACTATGCATAACAGGCAAAACACGAAGTAGAAAGCGGCGGTGAGCAGGTAAGCCAGTGGAATGTTGTACAAAAACCCATTGCTTAAGAGCTCTGTGTTGTTATAAAATCCATAGAACAGGTACGAGTACTCCATGAAGCCCTGGAAGAGGAAGAGGAGCAGTCATTTTCTTTTAGGGTGGTAAGTAAACATAAAGTTACAGATTGTTACTCTGACACTGGAGACTCCTTCATGACATTCCGAATAAACTTTAGCTACCTGAGCACTCTATGATGAATATGTAGTTGTATCGCTGTTTATACGTACACACATTTCTTGTTCAGTCTCGTTATCACGGATTCCTGCTGTGTAATGTAATAATTGCAGTCATGTGATGTCTGTGTGATACTCTGGTTTATCGCTTTCAGATTAGTATTAGAGTTCATAGTTCAAAACAATAAAACACATACGTGAGTTACTGTAAGTGTGTGTGTGTGTTTGTGTGTTTGTGTGTGTGTGTGTGTGTTTGCCATACCGTTCCTGACAGCAAATCCAGGAAGTAGGTGTAGTAAACGTTGAGAGGTTGAAGCTGAACGTCATATTGAAGACACACCTCCACACCTGCATCAAAGAAGATGTTACATATTATATAAGTTGTGCCAATCAGCTGAAATGTAATTGTTTTAATATGTCAGTTACGGAGGAGGTTTTTATTTAGTTAAAGCAAGTAAGAGGTCAATGGTAATGGTTGACATGATGCTGCCACCACCATGCTTTATTGTTGGCACAGTGTTTGGTTGTTTGAGGAAGGACACTAGGGAAACCAAGACAGAGGCACTATAAATATTCGATGAGAAGAGGGAGATATAACAGTGTGTAAAGAACCAAACTAGAACCCAACTAGAACCCAACTCAACAAACTGAAACACAGAACAATCAAAAACAGGCCAATGAGGGTACAGGGGCAGAGCCGGGATCAAAGGTTATTGCTTTACCTGAAAGGTTGATAGAGGGAACTAGTGATTGTCCGCTGGAGTTGATCGAGTTGAAAACAATGCTGGGTATGATCACGAACCCGGCCATCAACAGGAAAGACAGAAAGTTCAGAATAACCAGGAACCTCAAAAACAGGAAATAGGACTGGACGCCTCCTCCAAAGTGTCCTGTTTAGGAAAACGGGACATTTTCACCTGGTTCTCCTGAGCCCACAGCAAATCTATATGACTTCTAATGTTACCTCCGATGTGGTGCATGGATTTCCTCCAGAGCTCGAGAAAAGATAAAACGCCTGCTACATCCTCACGGAAACGCCGAAAGGACTTGGAGCACCGCAAACGCCAGGAACCCCAACTAGATACGACGGGCACCCGCATCTGTTGCACCTGCCTGAAAGACAGAGACACCCAGGCATCTTAAAACCTGACCGGCAGCATTATTCTACATTTGTATTCACTTTTAATGATTATACCGTATAGCTTTCTTCAGTCCCATGTGAAGCGGCAGCTCTCTGAGATTTTGCACTCGTTCGGAATTTTCATGCTCGCTGTTGTTTTCCTCAGGATGTGAGCCCCAGTCGAACTGCACTGCATTCTCGTTCACTTCACCGACTGGGACTTGGCGTGCCCTTAGGGAGCCGTAGTGGTTGCTGTCATAGCCTGGAGCAGGAAACACCAAAAAGCAGGATACATAGCAATGCCACCTATGAAGGTCATTGGTTGCCTCCACCAGTGTGTATATAAAGCAAAAGACATTTGAGGTTTGTTTATCTGGCATTTCCATGGGACCCCTGGAACATCTACAGACATCTCTGGCAGGTGAACGTTCACCCATTCATGTCTTCCAGCAGAACGCCACCATCCACGTCTAGAGACGTTAAATTATACTCAGAGGAACGCTCAAGTCACCAGATCTCAGAATTGTGGATCGACTCTATGTAGGAAGTACTTACACTGGTGTACCAATTTTCTGGCGGCGCACATTATACACATACAGTTATTGGACATCTAGAGAACTACAGTGCACTAGCTAGGGTTAATAAACCAATAAATCCTATTTGTAATTGATTTTTAGAGAAAAATCTAGATGGCACCATAGTGGACACCTAGTGATAGTGACACTAGTCATAGTGTCCAAGCCTATATTACTTTTTCGTACAAGGAAGAATTTCTACAAGAAAGTGGGAACATCATTCGTGCCCTATATACGATATGAAACAATGCGTATTACAGCCAAATACAGGACAGGAGGCCAATTTTAAAGAGCCATAGATGCCATGTATGGTTCAGTTCTATAAGATTTACTTGAAACACTAAGTCTGCTATAATAGAAGAGTACAACTATAAAGGGCTCGGAAAAATCTGACCACCTTTTGCTTTAGGAAACCGGAAAAAATTCATACAAGGCATCTATTAGTGATTGACAAGTTATTAGAAGGTATAAAAAACCTACCTGCTGGGTTTAATTCTCTCAGCTCCATTCGAAGTGCACTAGATCCAATATCGATCAATGAAACACAATCAAACACTTAAACACTCATCAGTCTGAACAAGGTGTCTGTAGTCTGTAGAGTCTGTCGTTTTTAGAAAAAGAAGGTGTGTTTAGGTATGTGTGTGTGTGTGTGTGTGTGTATCCTGGAAATCCTCATGCCTGGACTTTGAGCTTGAAGGAAAAAAGCTGTTTTAGAGACACTTCCTTGTATGAGAGGACAATAATCTCCTATTGTGATCTCGTGCGTGTGTGTGTGTGTGCGTGTGTTTGGTGTATGTTTGTGGATCAAGTTTCTTATTAATCTGATGGGAACTGGTTTAGCCTCATCCTAAATATTAGTTACTCTATTCAGCAGAACAATGGTTGTTTTAAGGCCTCATCCCAAATAGGAGGGTTGATTTATTTTCTGTGTTCTGGACATGTCCTAAACCACACATTTATTCACTGTGTACACAGATCAGTCACAACATTGAATGTGAGGGGAATAGGATTAATAACATCTCATTACCGTGGCACCTGTCATGGGGTAGGATATATTAGGCAGCAATTGAAGCTGGTGTGTTGGATACAGGAAAAATGGGCAAGTGAGTTAACTGGAACCAAACTGAACCAAATTGTGGTGTCTGTGTCCTAAATCCAGCTAGCTAGCTGGGTAGGTAGTTATTTACAAGACCAAAAAGAGCCATCGCGCTCCATTAAACATCGACGGCTCTGCTGTGCAGATCTTAGAAGAGCATCAAGTTCTTTGGAGTTCACCGGTCGAGGATCTGACCTGGTCCCTCAGCACCAGCACCACAGCCAAGAAATCCCAGCAGCGTCTTTACTTTCTGCGACGGCTGAGGAAGGCTCATCTCCAACCTCCGATCCTCAGAGGAGCCATGGAGAGCATTCTGAGGCTGTTTACAGAACTGCTGCTAACGTCTGTCCAACTGAAGAACATTAGTACGTTGCTGCTAAATAAAATTACAACATTTACTTTTATACCAAAATGAGCATAACTGCACCTGACTCCTCCCACTGCACAGTCCCCTCCCTGTATTTATTGTTTACCGTTTATTGTTATTGTAAATTGTCTTGCGTATTTATTATCATTGCACGCGTGCACTTTACGTTGTATTGTGTAGGTTATTTATTTCATTTTGTACTGCACACTAGAGGTCTGCAATGGGATTGGGTCCCGCGGGACCCGACGCAAATCTCGCGGGAACGGGTGGTTTGCACTTAGCTGCAGGCGGGAATGGGCGGCTAAAACAAAACACTGGAGGATTATAGACTGTAGCCTAAAGGTAATTCCAAATAAATAAAATACAGAGAATGAGAATAGAATATGAAACTACTTTTATTTCATTTAAAAACTACAAATAAATTAATAAATTAAAAACTGAAAATAATGAAATAGAAGCGCTATTCCTGACAAGTGTGTCAAAAGCCGCAGGTCAGGAAAACGAAACAAACCCCAAGAATCTCTTTATTAATATCCTATATTACTTTTTTTCCTGCTGAGCGTTATGCTAGTCGTCTTGCTAACTGCAGTACTTCATCGGTAGTCTTCTAACTAGCTAGCTAGCATGGTAGCTAACTACTGTATAATTACTGCATTCAGTAGCAGGAGGTCACATGGTCTTGGGCAAAAGACAGGAGCAGCAGCTACTGTGGGCTGCTGGTTATCATGGAGACCAGGTCAGGTCAAGGTGTGCACATAGATAGACTATTATCTGTACTGATATAAGTGTGTGTGTGTGTTATATGTTAGTGTTAAACATTTACTAATAGAGTGTCTTTCTTCCAGGAAATACAAACTTCCTGCTGAGACCACACACACACACACACACACACACACACACACACACACACAAACATACACAAACACACGCACACACACACACACACATGCAAAATACACACACAAACACACACACACACACACACCGCAATGACGTGTTTTTCTGTAAACAATATAACTAGCTATAAAGAGTTAGGATTATCCTTGTTCTAAACCACACTGGTTCCCTACATAGTGCACTACTTTCAACCTAACCACAAAGCACTGCTAACCAAGTTAGCCCCCAAACAATCTCTTTACTGCGGTTTGGGACACAACCATGATTTTATAACCGTAACGGAATAATGACAATTATGTGGCCTACAGTATGTGGTGAATAGGAAGTGTGGTTTGGGACATGTCCACTGTGGACCACTGGCATTCATGTGTCCTACAGCACAGAGTGAAAAACAAGTGTCATTTGGGACACGTCCACAGTGGACTAATGACACTTATGTGGCCTAGAGTACACAGTGAATAAGACGTGTGGTTTAGGACATGTCCACTATGGACTGTAGTATTCCAGTGGGGTAACTGTTGGCTCAATCTTGCTAGCCTGCTATTAAACAAGCTAGACTTTTAAATCTTTTTAAATTTATGTCTTGGCTAAACTTTAAAAGCTAGCTAGATAAAGACTTGTCACTAGAGGCTAATCATACTGAAGAGCTAAGTTAGCTTGGTTATTAGCTACTAGCACTAGCGAAGGGGAAAACTGGAAGGTGGTGTTTTACTAATTTAAGATGCAGGTTTGTTTTAAAACGGAATTTTAATGTCAACAAAATATTTTCCCTCCATCACTCCATCATTCCCTCCTTCCTTTTTTCTTTGCAAGTGCAGTAATTATAACCTGAAGGAGGTCCATACTGAGGCAGGTGTCACTTCTCCTTCTCCTCCCCTGTCCTCTCCTTCTTCCCTTTACCCATCAATTTTCCGGTGATGATGCAGACGAGGGCCACGACGTGGATCAGGAAGTAAATGGAGCTCCAGTAGTGCAGCGTGTCGCTGGCCTTTAGCAGGACGAAGCCCATGCACGCGTAGTCGTACATGCGCATCTTCAGGAACCAGTGCACCCAGTCGAACACCTTCTGTCCTTCAGTGCCGATTCGAGCACGCACGCTTGATTCCATCGCCAACTCTGCGGCGATGCACACCGGGATGGTGAGGAAGGACAGGTAATAACCTGCATGGAGACCGTGCCAGTACGCGCTCACCAGCATCGTCCATGCCACTCTATAGAGAGACAGAGACACATTAGAGAAGAGGGCGGGTGAGCCAGATGGAGAGAGGAGAAGACAGAGAGAGAGAGCCCTATTAACTGTGCAAGTGTGTGTGTGTGTGTGTGTGTGTGTTACCTCTGAGTGTACGCTCTGAAGGGTGCGTTACTGTAGATGTACTGATGAAGCCACCACTGCACCGTCATGTTCCAGTAGCGCATGCAGTGTCGCACTTTCACACAGAAGTCCGTCTTGTAGCAGTCGATGTTCTGGATTGTTCTGAAGTCGTACTCGACCAGAGCACCAGGTTCGGGGCTAAACACACACACACACACACACACACACACACATTACCATCAGTGTTGAAACAGAAGCAGTTTGTCACGCGCCTCATTTGTACCCAAGACAGACTCATATAACATGATTTAGTAACAGAGACATGCACACCTGTATTGTACTGTAGGCCCGCCTCCCGGTTTAGACTCCGCCCCCTTCAGGTAACATCCGAGTCCGGCGGTGATGCAGCTGATCTCACCTCCGAACCACGCCAGGTAGAACCTCATGCGGAACGCAAAGGACACGGCCACCATGTAGAAAAACCTACAACGTGTATCCGTTTCGGCATTAAGGCATCCCGGCTACGAATGGGCGCGGTTGCCTAGCAACAGTGGTCATGCAACGCACCTGAAAAAGAAGCCGTGCTCCAGGAACTCATCGGTGCGGACGTAGGACAACGGGAACAGCGAGTCGACACCCAGAAAAAGGGTGGCGTAAATGGGTCCATCTTTAACCTGCTCAGGCACGGTGCTTTACACGGCAGCGACAGCGGATTGGTCTGTTTGAGCCAGTCCACATAGGTCTGGTAACGGAAGAGCATACCTGAGATAGATAGATAGATAAGTTTTAAAGTGTCGTCTTGTGTGAGAGGTTGAACACTAGCCAACATGCTCATGGTAAAGCAACGTGAATAATCAAGAGTCTGAATGAGGCATGACAGTGGGTGTAGAAGGATAGACAAATGCTAGACAGATCTAAGCTGAGGATGTTATACTCCTCGATCCACAGTGTCGCATGTGTACTGGGAATCCATCATAGGAGGCACCTACAGTGGACAGCGCAGTGGGTGCTAAATGATTGTGACTGGTGGTGTCTGGCGCTAGAATTGTCCATTATATACAGACAAAGGAACGCAATTATGCATTCAATGCAGGAAGCCCCACACGCATATCCTACAGGTCAGTGTAGTGTTCCTTAACTACCATGGGATATGGGAGCAGAAGACCCACCAAGGGGCCTCTGTTAAGACCACAACCCTTGGGACAGCACCTCAAGTGGGCTTGTAAGATTGCTAACTAGGACTAACCCTACAGGACTGGCAACATGTTGCATCGTCCAACGAGTCAAATTACCAATGGTTTGTGTGTGGTGCAAACCCCATGAGGCCATCCCAGTTGTCAACAAGGCATTGTGAAGCCTGGTCGGGCTTCCATACTTCCATACTGTGGTATGTTTTCTCAAGGCACGGCTTGGGTCCACTGGATTAACTAAACACGCCATTGACCAGTTCCTACCACGTTTCGTTGCTTGGTGACCATTTGCAGCCCTTCATGGACTTCATGTCACCCCACAATGATGGGATATTCCAGTAGGATAATGCACCAAGCCATCTGGGGCAAGTTGTTCAGATTTGGTTTGAGGATCATTCTGGAGATTTCCGACAAATGGTATGGCCTGCATGTTCGCCCAATTAAGGAATTTTTGGGATGTGGTAGAGGAGGCCATTCACACCCAAGAACCTGCACCTACAAATACTACTGAGCTGTGGGTGGCTATTCAGGTGACATGGGGTAACGTGGAATCAATGCCATGTCGAGTTGCTGGATCTCCTCCCTGTAGGCCATGACGTGACCAACTACTGTAGGGCTTAAGGATGATACTAGATTTATGCAGTCGCATGCAGAAACAGCTGAACAAGGAGAACAGCAGGGAATCTTGAAATACACCCTTGTGGCACGCCAGTGTTGAAAGTGAGGCTGGAGGACATGTGACTGCCCAACCTCACTGACTGGGGTCTGTTTAAAAGAAAGTCCAAGACTCTGTTATACTGAAGGTGGACCAGAACAGCCAGGTGGGTGAGGGCAGAAGGACGGGCAGTGGCGAAGACATCCTCAGTAGGTTTGGTTGGTATGCAAACTGGTGAGAACCCGCTTTTAACCGACTGAGAACCTTTTCTCGTGCCTATAACAGAGTGATAAGGTAGGAAGTGTAGGACACACAAACAAAATTACCCATCATCATCCCAACGTAGCAGTAGCTGTAGGACATAATGTCATAGAGGGACGGCTCGTGAGACAGGCAGCCAATTTTGGGTGACTTGGAGAACAAGCTTACTTCCTTTTTCCTCTCAAGGTGATAGCTCTGAATCTCGTACGCCAAGCTGACCATCTGTCCAACACAACACATAACACACACATCTGTCTTTCTGTCCTTTTTTTTGCATGTGCAGTCACAATTAAAACAAAACAGTGTGATAAGGTGAGACGTTATCGCTGACCTTCAAGGTGAGGAGGAGCTGCATTCCGTAAGCAAACAGGCTTGGAGGTGGGAGTCCGAACCATGGGCCCATGTGAAAGAATGAAAGATAAAGGAACGTCCAGGCGAGAGACAGGGGTGGAGCTTTCCTACAAAGAAATAAACAATATTTACAATGTTATAAAATGATCGAAGAAAAAAATCTGGACACAACCTCACCTCCAGTTGACTCGGATAATCAGCCACATTCCCAGTACTGTGCACATCGAGTGTAACGTGTGTATCCCGCAGGTTCCAATGCTGATGAATAGACCCATACTCAATGCTGCCCCCTGCTTCACTGGAGGACCTGTTACACAAAGCAACACGCAAATGATCTCAACCTGCAATGGGTCTATATAAATAAACAAAGTCAGGACTTACTGAGGGAGCAGAACAGGACCCCCACCGGTATGGTTGCGGCAAACGTCCCCATGTAGACCAGTTCCTCCTGAGACATGTCTCTGATCGCAAGAAAGGGAAGAAATAGTCGTTATTGGACATAAACTGTGAATTATAACACGAAACGGTGGATGTTTTACTCAGAACATTGACCGGACATGAACGTTTGGGTACATAGCCTTAAAATAGAGTAGGGTTTAATAAGGACACTACCTACCTAGACACTGATTCCCAGATGTGTTCAATAACGTTGAGATCTGGTGTCTTAGGTATGAATGACTAAACCCCAAACCTCAGACGAGTGTTCCTCTAACCATAATCTGGTGTCTGTAGACGTGTGTGGTGGAAGAGGACAAACCCATCGGAATGAATACAGGACATGAAGTGGTGGAACTCAGGTGGAACACAGTGTTCACCTGTCAGAGACATCTGGAGATGTACCAGGGGTCCTGTGCAATGGCAGATAAACAAAGCCAAAACTATTATATAGCCAGGACCAGTCCAGGTTTATTATAATATAAAATCAGTAATAATAT
>JAOVVF010000044.1:1402766-1416375 GCA_028565595.1 Duopalatinus emarginatus
AACTACCTGAGGTAATATGTTAACTACCTGAGGTAATGAGGTAATATATTAACTACCTGAGGTAATGAGGTAATATGCTGACAACCTGAGGTAATGAGGTAATATGCTGACAACCTGAGGTAATGAGGTAATATGTTAACTACCTGAGGTAATATGTTAACTACCTGAGGTAATATGTTAACTACCTGAGGTAATAAGGTAATATATTAACTACGTGAGATAATATGCTAACAACCTGAGGTAACATGCTAACTAGCTAATGTGCGGTGAGCAGATTAGATTCGCAAACATAAAGAAATCATAAACATAAACATGCTTCTGAAGACCAACGAGGACGCTGAAGGTCATCCAGAACAGGTTCCTCTTCCCTTAGAACCTTTATGGATCCCTGTTGAACCCACAGTTGATCATTTGCATACATTTGTTAGCTGAAGGTTGTCTTGTTGTACAGAAATCACACTCACACACACACACACACACACACACACACACACACACACACACTCCCTTCGTTCCTTCTCGTCATTCACATTAAGAATATGCAAATATGCAAATCGTATGCAAATAACCGGAGCCGTCACGCACGTTCTCCCGCCTTCCCCGCGTGCGTGTCTCGCGCTCCCCCAGCCGTGGATTTTTTTTAGTTCGTGTCCGGTTCACGGAAAAAAAGGAAGAAGAAGAAGAAGAAAAAATAGAGGGAGAGGGAGGTGGAGAAAAGAGGGAAGAAAAGGGGTTGGGGAGGAGGAGGGGGAAGGCGCACGCGCGCGCGCATCAGAGTGTGTATGTGTGTGTGTGTACAATCGGTCCGGTTTTCCTGCTGGATAGGAGAAAAGGGAAGAGAAAAAGAACAGGAGAGAGAAGAGAAGAGGAGGGGAAAAAAAGACATGCGTGATTTTGCACAGCGCTGATGATGGGGAGCTCGTGCGTGCACGCGCAGCACGCGTGTGTCCGCGCGTGCGTGCGGTAGGAGGAGAGAAAGACGCGGGGAAAGAAAAAGAGAGAAGGAAGGAGGGATATTCGGCATCGTAGCGCGAGCCCAGGTAAAGGAGAAGAGCGGAGAAAATGGATGGATGGATGGATAGATACTCCTCCTCCTCCTCCTCTCCTTCTGCTCTTTGTGTGCGTGCGTGCGTGCGTGTGTGTGCGTATGTGTGTATGCGTGTGTGTGTGTGCGCGCGCCTGCCTCCCTGCCAGTGTGTATGTCCTGTGTTTCCACCATAGTTCGCGGAAGAATGTGTGCCTCTGTGTGTGTATGTGTGTGTGTGTGTGTGTCCGAATGTGTATGTGTGTGTGTGTGTGTGTGTATATATGCATGCATGTGTGTGTTGTATTCGCCATGCTTGTGCGACTCCTTCTAGCTTCTGCTCCTCCGTGGAGAAAAGATGGGGCATGCGATTCGTGCAGCACGCGCACACACACATGCGCATGTGCGCTGCATTATATTGTGTGCGATCCAGAGGTGGCCTGCGTGCAGCGCGCGACCAGTTTAGCTTCACTGCGGAGCTGCAGAATGCATACAAAAGAACACACGCGCGCGCGCGTCATAGACAGACCTCTTGTCTATGTATGTGTGTGCATAAAGACTAAGCTATGGTTTTTATTCCTATGTCTATGTGTGTGTGTGGTTGCATGTGTGCGTGCGTGTGTGTGTCTGTGTGTGTGTATGCAAAGGCTGACCTATATTATATTATACATACATATTATACATACCTATGTGTGTTTGTCTACATATGTGTGCATGCATGTGTTTGTGTGTGTTTGTGTGTGTGTGTTAGCGTTTGGTTGTGTATCTGTATATGAGCTGTTCACCTTTCCCCATGTGTCACTAGGCGAGTGTGTGTTGTATACTTGTCAAAACCAAAATGATGGACATAATGCAGGCTGTATTAAATGAATTACACACGCTGCAGTGAGACAGATCTGACCTTAAACATATTGGGACATAGCGTTTCAGTAGGACGTGTGTCCACGCCTGCTGCCAAGTCCTCCTGGCAGAAGTTTTCGTGTGAAAATATCCCAGCGCTTAACAGAATCCTCGATGTCATCCGTCTTCACTAGAGGCCTCTGAACCAGCAGCCTCGAAAAAGCCTCGCTGGTCCGGTGGTCCAGTCCTGATGTCCTGAAATGTCTTGGTGTCATCTGACCACAACGCATGGTCCCAGCTGTAGCTCACTGTCTGGCCTCTTTTGTGTAGAGCTTGTTACAGGTTGGGTGCAGTGGTAGTCAGATGGTCGTACTGGATATTTTAAAAGCTCCAGAGGTGCCAATAATAATCTGAATGTAAAGGTGTGTGTTTGCAGGTGAACGTATTCGAGATCCTCAAACACACAGCTGCTCAATTTGACACTGCAGGCTTCTGTGTGTGTGTGTGTGTGTGTGTGTGTGTGTGCGATGTCAGTGTTGGGGTGTTAAGAGAGCATTTAATTATCGTGTGGGCTGTGTTCTATATATAGGGTCATACTCTATAAATAAAGTGTGTGTGTGTGTGTGTGCGAGCTCATGAATGAAACTCAAGGCCTCAATGTACCTTTGTTTCTCTCTCTCTCTCTCTCTCTCTCTCTCTCTCTCTCTCTCACTCTCTCTCTCTCTCACTCTCTCTTGCACGCTCTCTCTCTTTCCTTTCACTCACTGAACGTATGGTATCAAATACACTTTTCAAATCAAACGCAAAGGTTGAATGCTCGACTCTGATTGGTCTGAATGTGATAGAATAACTACAGTAACTCAGGGCTGCATCATTGATTATTTACCTAGAACAGTCTGCCCCAAGGGTATACGGTATGGTACGATAGGTGGTGAATGTACACTATATGGCCACATACAGTGTGGGAGTGTGGGCACCTGAGCATCAAACCCATACCCGGGCCTTCCGAAAGGTGTTGCCGCTAAGTTGTAAATGTGCAACTGCATGGCATGTCTTTGTATGCCTGGCATTAGTTAGACCTCACTGAAACTAAGAGGCCCAACCCTGACCTAAACCCCGCCGACTACCACAAAGCGTGAATAAAACTGTGTTGCTATTACCCATTTGCTGAGTGAGAGGGATAGCTCGAAGAGTTTCACACGCTTAGACCTTATGTGTGTGTGTGTGTGTGTGTGTGTTTTACAGTATTTAATCTTCTGAGTGCCAAGTGTATTGTGTGTTAATTACCCGATGGAAGAAATGGAGCGATGAAAACCAGAACTCACAAAGAGCCGGTGAGTTCAGAGAAGATTATGCTGGATCCATAATGTTGGATTAGCACTCACTACTTATCACTACTTCATTCATCCATCCATACATATACCTGTTCATCCATCCATCCATCCGTGTACCTGTGTGTATGTCCATCCATATATCTGTCCATTTGTCCATCCATCCGTTTGCCCTTCCATTTATCCATCCATCCAGGTACCCGTTTGTATATCCATCCAACCGTATAGCTCTTTGTCTGTCCATCCGTCCATCTATCCATCCATTCTTCCATCCATCCGCATATCTGTGCAATTATCTATCCATCCATCCATTTATCCATCCATCCATCCATCCATTTTCCCTTCCATTCATTCATCCATCCATCCATTTACCTGTTTGTATATCCATCCATCCATCCATCCATAAAACTGTTTGTCCATCCATCCGTTAATCTATACGTGTTTGTATGTCCATTCACACATCTGTGCATTTATGCATCCATTCGTTTATCCATTCAGGTACCTGTTTGTATATCTATTCACACATCTATCTATTCGTCCATCTATTCATCCATCCATTAGTCCATTTTCATTTACATCCATCCATTCATTCATCCAGGTTTCTGTTTGTATGTCCATCTACACATTTAACCACCTACCAGTTTGATTTCCTATTTTGGTAGCCAGGTCTTGATATCAGACTCAAACGTAGATCTTAACTATGCTCCTGTCCTCTTAAAATGGTTGTTTAACTGAAAAAGTACTTAGGTAACTATTTCTCACTAATATCTCTCTTTCTCTCTCTTAATGCTGTTCTCTCTCCTTCTCAGATGCCTGCACGTAGTGGGCGAAGGCGGGGTGGCAGTGAGGAGCGGAGGGGGAGACGCCCACATCCTAGCCCATCTCGAGCCGAACGTAACGAACGACAAACGGTAAAACACTCTCACGTTTTTTTTTTCTGCCTGTTTACCCAGCCTCATTTCACATACATCAGACTTGTATTGCACTTGTATTTGACATACGTTCAGCATGTATATGAACAGCATATTAAGGAGAAAGTGCGGTAAAATGTAATTTGGTACGTTCAGCAAAGAGCTGCGGGAGAGGAACTTGGTTGCTTTAGCAGACGACCACAAGGACAGGATTCATCTGAAAGTGATGGAGAGCGGACTATTCCTCCCCCGAAGAGACAGAAAGTCCAGGTACTATTTCCGCAATTATTTCATAGTTATTAAAGGAAAGTAAGCAGTAAAAAAATCTTTGATTACTCTGTCTGTCTGTCTAAATATGTACGTTCATATATACATATGTTTAATTTTTTTGCTGCAAGGACTCTTTGTCCAGTGCCCCAACATCAACCCATTCAACTGGCACGACATCTGCAGCACCGCATTCAACTTCATGCAACCCCCAGTCACGGGAAAGTGACAACGAAGATGGGCAGTCGCAAGGCAGCCGCAGCTCAGCCGGAGGAAGCTTAGTCAATAGCAGCAGTAGTATTAGCAGTGGGCGGGATATCGATCAGGACAATCGATCCTCCTCTCCGAGCCTCTCTGGCTCCCCATTGGCCAGTTTGGACTCTGAATCAGACTCCCCGGATTCACCAAAGCAAAGCGGGAAGGTGAAAGAAGGAGTGTTAACGAAACCAGGAGGAGCAGGAAGGGGGAATGAGAGCGGTAGCGGAGAATGTCGGGAGACTGAGGGGGGCCAGGAAGCGGATTTATCAGTACTGAAATCACCATCGTCTCTTTGTCCTTTGACTGACAGCTGCAGTGGCAGAAAATCCTACTTTTCAGTGGACTCTAAAATACAGCCCAAGATGGAGTTCTCCAGTGTTGTGGGCGACGAGGCATTACACGGCTGCAGCCGTGGCAATGTCAACCCCAAACCAGCCTCTCAGTGTGCAGGAAAGATGGTAGTTGGTGGAGCAGAGTATCCCCATGGAAACCCCAGTGTTAGCCATGCCTCCTCCTCGGCTCTTCCACCTCCGCCTGCTCTGAAGCCTCTAGAGTCAGGCCAAAGTGCTTCTAGTGATGTTAAAATGGAGAAAGTTGAGAAATGTGACAAGGCTCCACCATCACTGCTTCCACAGGCCACCTCTTTACCCCAACAGGCTCCGCCCCCTCGCCACACTCATCACTACAGTCCTACTACCTGGTCAGGCAGTGCTGTTTCCACTTGCCCTGGAAACTGGGGATACACTCGTTACCCAGGTGTCCATCATGGACCTGTGCAACAGCAACAGTTGCCCTCTGTCTATAACCCCCCCTCCTCCACCCGGCACTCATCCCATCCCCCTTACCTGCCCCACCCACATCCACCCCACCCACACCGGGAGTACTTGCCCAGGTACAGCAGTCCAGCTGAGCGAGACAGGACTGGAAGGGACATTGCAATTAAAGATGGTACTGGCAGTTCTGGTACACACAGCAGTACTAATGTGGGAAGTGACTTTGTGACTCCGGTTCCTGGACAGAACCGGGAATTTGGAGTACCAGCCCGAGATGGTCCATCGGGGGGTCGGGAATTTCGACCAGGGTTCCGGGAAAGGGATGCACTGAGGGACTTCTCTTTGCAGAATCAGAACCAACAACACGTAGCACAGAACCGAGAGTTTGGACCTGGTGGGGCAAGTGGGGCAGGAGGTGCTGGAGGGTGTCACCCAAGAGATAAGGAGGGAAGATGGGGAGAGTTTGCAGGCCAGATAAGGGAAGTGGGTGGAAACAGCAATCCAAGTAATGTCAGTCAAGTAAACGTTAGCACGTCAAGCTCCAGTTTACCATCCAGTTCTCCACAAAACAGTTCAGCCACCCCAAACAAAGACTTTCAGTCTACGGTGGAGCAGGTGGGGCAAGGGCATCAAGGACATCAAGTCCCTGCTACTGGATCAGATCCTCCCCCCACTCCACACTTCCTAAGGGAATACCCTACACCAGAGACCAAGGAGTACCCTCCAGCAGGGGCTCAACCTTCATCTGCCCCTCATCCTGGTCCTTCCAGAGAATACCCAAGTCCCACCAGACTTCCTTCAAATATGGGTCGGGATTTTGTTGGAGGGCCTGCCGTTTCCCACCCACACTATCTGGTCCAGCCAGGCTTGAGTGTCCAATCTAGGGAGAGAGAAAGAGAGAGGGAGAGGGAGAGAGAAAGAGAGAACAGTGCCCCATCTTCCATTTATCACAATCGTAATCACCCACCATCTCTTTCTCCTTCCTCATCTTCTTCCACACATGGACACCAGCCCCCTGCCTCATATCCCCCGACTTCCCACAGCCAGCAGCCACTTCCACCATCCACGCTTCCACCTAATCAGACTCGTCCAGGGCAGTACCCCTCATCCAATCAAAGTCCACCCACTACTGTCTCTCCACTTCCCAGTCCATCGACAAATCAAATGGCAGGATTTCCTCCATTTTCATCAACCTCTGCACCTTCTGCATCAGGTGCAGTGACTTCCTGTCTGTCCGGGTGCCGACCGGCTCCGTATCATGGCACTTTAAATAGCCACACCCCTTTTGCTGGTGCTTACCATGGCAATAGCAACCATAGCAGCACTGTAGCCGCCAGCAATCCAAATAGCAACAGTGGTGTTAACAGTCACATGCAGTTGCATTCGCCAACACCCTCCAAAATTCAAACACACCTCTGCAATCCTGTTGCTCCGCCCAGTAATGCACCCTCAGGTGCAGACGGCCAATCTGAATCATCTTCTTGTCCTTTGCCGCCACCTGTCATAAAGGAGGAGCCAATAGAAGAGAGGGAGGAAACTGAGAGTCCACATACTGTGCTCAGAAGCCCCTCGCCTGAGCCAAAGGCTATCGATATTCCAATTCATGCCAGCCAATCTGCTCGGTAAGACAGCTGTTTGTATTTGCTAATTAGCTTCAGTAACTTGTAAGATACTTGTAAGATGTACTTTATAGTACTGTAATGGTAACGGCGATACCAAGAAGTGACGACTTAATTTAAAAAAACATTGTCACTTTAGGTTTCACAGGGTTCTAGATCGTGGCAGTGGGAATTCCTGTGCTCGAACTGATGTCCTCTTCATCCCTCTGGACGGCTCTAAACTTTGGAAAAAGAGGAACGAGGCGATTGAACGAGCCAGGCGAGAGGTGGAACAGAGAGCTCGGGACCTGAGAGAGAAGGAGAGAGAGCGAGAGAGGGAGAGAGAGAGGGAGCGAGAAAAGGAGAGAGACCTGGATAGGCACTTACAGGTGAGGACCAGAAAGTGGCTGGAAATGCAGTTTAATATACTTTTGAAGCATAAGCAATTAGGAAATAACTCTTTCTACCCAGTAACAAGACTTGTGTTGTATAGTATTCATTTTTATCGTGAATCTCTCAGCAGAAGGACAGCAACCCTGGAGCAGTTCCCCGTCAGGGCTCTTCTCTCTTCTTTTCTCCTTCCTCCTCTCTTCTCCTGGACGCTTCTTCCTCATCCTCCTCTCCTTGTGTAAACCCTTCCCACCACCCTGCCCACCACCCTGCCCACCACCCCACCCACTCAATTCACCCATCCCATGCCCACTCTCTCCACCCTTCGCTTTCTCATTCCATCCCTCACTCCCTACTTCTCCCATCGGTTGGAGGTCTAGGTCCATATCTCGGGCCCGATACACCAGCATTGAGGACGCTGAGCGAATATGCCCGTCCCCATGCAATGTCACCACTTGGTGTAGCCAATCGGGCTCCACCTCATTTTCATCCCCACCCCCATCCGCATTCACACCCTCATGTCCACCCATCACTCTTCCTGCCCCAGTTCCAAAACCCCTCCATTGCTCACCCGCATCACCTCCCTGCTGATGCGGCCACTGCCGCAGCCATTCTTGGATTTCTTTATGGAACTGGCTTGGAAGGAGGCCACGGCCACCCCGGGGTGGGGCCGGTGGCAGGGCCTGGCCCAGGAATGGCAGGGCTAGGGGCTGGGCTTGGAGGGATGGGGTTTCCCCACTCTGTGACAGCTCACAGAGAGCGAGTGAAGTCAGGGTTTGACTTTAAAAGTGAATTTGACTCACATACACACTCACATTCACACTCCTTACTGCTAGGAGGTGGGGCTGGTGGTGGAGCTCCAGCCGGTGAGGTTGCCCTGTACGGGACTCCTCCACCTCCAGCTCCACCCCCTCAAGCCCTTGCTACAGTTGCGAGAAACCCGAGCGCTGTCCCTCAGCCTTTGTCAACCCCGCCTACTCCTTCTTTGCTACCACCTTCCCTGCCAAGTCATGCCACTCCCACTGTAAACCCTATCGCCCCTGCACCCCCCCCACCGCCTCCTGCACCTCCCCCACCTCCTCCTGCACCCACAGCTTCTTCCCTTCATCACCCTTCCTCTCATTCCACCCACCCCACCCAGCCCTCAGCCCCTGAAGGTTACTCCACCCCAACCCGGACTCCACCCAGTACAGAGAGAGCGAGGAGCGTGGACAGAGATAGGGAGAAGGAGAGAGACCGAGCACTGCCGGGTGGAGACAGGGAACGAGGAGCCCCAGCGACCCCAGCTGGGGGTGGAACTTCAGGAGGAGGTGGGGCATCAGGAGGAGGCGGGGCAGCAGGAGAGTCTCTGGGGCGACTGCAAATGCTAAACGTGACTCCACATCATCACCAGCACTCACACATTCACTCTCACCTGCATCTACACCAGCAAGAAACAGGTAACCGCTCACATCAGTTATAGCAATTCATTGTGTACTGTCTATGCTAACAACATTCTCTGTGATGTGGACAGCAAGCTAGCGTTAGTGAGTGCATTGAGTTCTTTTTTTTAACTCTTTTTTTCTTTTAACTCTTCATTTTCTCACCATTAAACGTAGTGCTAGTTTGTACGCTAAAATGCTAACCACTCGTAGATGCAGGTTTTTAGATATTAACCTAGCTAGCATTACTGTTGCTGCTTGTAAGACAAAATTAATCATTTAAATTGGTTAAATGGTTAAGAAAAATGTAGTAGCCTTTATTATGGACAAAATAAGCGAAACCTAAATTTATTTCACATAAATTAGCGTAAAAAAAGTTACCAAACGTGTTAGCTTGCATGTAAAATGTATCTAAAAACAAAAACATTAAAAATTATAGTAAAAATTGTTTTTTTTAGAAAAAAAACTATGCATTATTCATTTTAAATCAGCAAATGTTTATTATTTATATAGTAGAAATAATTAGAAACTAATTATAAAATAATCACAGAAACCACTGATTACGTATAAATTAAATAAATTGACCGCTTTATTGATTTATTCATCTGTCTATCTATCTATCCATCTATTTATCCAATATTTATATATATATATATACATATATATTTCACAGCACCTAGCAGTGTGCACCCGCTCATTGATCCGTTAGCGACGGGAGCTCCGTTACCACGGCTACCGTATCCAGGGTCCATCATCACACACCCGCTCACAGAGAGCGACGTACTGCGACAGCAACTCTTCGGTAACGCGCAGTGCTGACACACACACACACACACACACATCTTGTATAACACACAGGAAACAGTTGCTCTTTGATTAGTTTAGAAGTTAGACTTAGGAATAAATATCCCATAGTAACATGTGTGTGTGTGTGTGTGTGTGTGTGTGTGTGTGTGCAATAAGATGCGAGGGTTTTCATGTATTAGTTTGTAAACAAACTGCTAGAACGCTGATCAGTTTACAAATGTGTGTGTGTGTGTGTGTGTGTGTGTGTGTGTGTGTGTGTGTGTGTGTGTGTGTGTGTAGGCGCTCCGTTCCGTGATTTACCCCCCCACTCCTCCATGCACCATCAGAACACAGAGCTACAGATCCAGAGACTCGCACTGGAGCAGCAGTGGATCCATCACCACCATCACTCTCTCACACAGGAAGAGTATTACAGGTAACACACACACACACACACACACACACACACACACACGGACATACTCACACTAATAAAAATCCAGGTACATCATTAAAATTGCCCTCTGTTTTATCTTCCCTGCAGCCACCTGAAGAAGGAAAGCGACAAAACTCTCTGAGTGTGAAACCCAACGACAGAGAAACACGGGAAAGTGCAAATAAAGAAATGAAGGCAGTGACAGGACGGATCACGACACACAACTCTAACACAACAACACAACGGCGGTCCGACAGCCTAAGTGCGCACTGAGTGACACCTCATTTACAAAGCACTGATGCTACGACGGTTAGAGTACTTCTTACCCGACAGTATTATGTGTTCCTGCGAACGGATACACACGATAACGCATATACCACAGCTATGTAGAATGCTCGTTTTTGATTGGCTGGAAGACATGGTTAAGGAACCAGCCTGTTCCCGGTTCCATCATGTGGATCACATTTTGTGAGTGAAATATACGGGCAGTGTAAACAGCACAAAGACCATTCGAAAAAAATCTGTTTAGACCAATACGACAATACACAAACTCGGTTTAATATGCTTGGGTGCAAATAAGTTTTGGCTCCATACTTAAAAACCAGCTAATAATATGGAAACGGGCCAAACTGAAGTGTCAGAAAAACTGGTATAACAGCCGAATACTTACCGAGCATGGACTCCATGAGCACCCAACTTCCTGCAAAACGCTCCACAATTCTGTTGTATTCCGAGGTGTGGGATTTATGTGTTCCGCACTGTGTTGCATGGCCTCCCAGATGTGTTCAATAACGCTGAGATCTGGTGACTCTGGGTCAGGTGGGAATGACTACCAGTCATGCGTATAGTTGCTGTTGCTATATGTACTTTGCACAGCCTCTCATCTGCACCGGTTTTTCTGGCAATTCAGTGTATATTTACTTTTTTTTATATTTAACATGTAAGAAATGTGATCGAATGTGATGTTACAGGAAAACGAACAATTGCTGACAGGTTAAATTGGTTTATTTCTCTAGTTTACGGACTACTACAGCATTTATAATTGATTATATATTGATATCCGTTGAATGTGATATCCGTTTATATGACTATTAATGTCGAACATCTGCGTGCTTTAGGTTCTGTTATCACTTCCATTCCAGTAGCTATACGTAATTGTTCCTTTGTGTGGCCAAAACGAACAAAATCGTTTGTAAATATCGTAAATATGTTTACAAAACATAGGCGCCGGCTACAGTGTTTGTTAGACAAACGTAACAACACCATGTTGACAGTTGTACATTTTTGTTTGTGTATTTTCGTATTACAGCACACCTACAACACAACCCCTACCAATTGGCTGTAAATAAATGATAATGCATTGTAATAATAAACGCATTGAGCACAAACCTACAGTCAGTCCTTCATCTCCTGACCAATCAGAATCGAGAATACGCCAGCGCTGTGGTTTATGCGTTAACATTTACCCTCAAATAGAACTCCTTCTATGTTTTCTGCACAACATTACGATCATTAAGAAATTCCCAGGTGTTTGGAAAACTCGAACAAAATCGAACAAACGGGAAACTCGTTTACTCGAAAAGCACTTATAAATAAAGTAAACTAGCTATTTAATTGTGTCTATGAACCCTAGCTAGCTACGTTAGTAAGCTAGGTTGTTTATGTATACAAGTCCTCAGCTCTGTGAATTGTTTGTAAATTATGTGGAAGTTAGCCAGAAGCGCTAGAGGACGACTAGCCTGCTAGCTTGGAGCGTGGTTTTTAGCGCATTATGGACTCGAACGATGACATTTTTCTATATCAGTTTATAATTTATATTCTGAACTAAAAAAAGCGTTATACTGTACCAAGTCAAATTAAACCATTTTACGGATGTCAGAATCGGTGTTTATCAGAAAGGTGGACTTTTATCCGCAAAGTATGCAGCACCGAAGAGGACTTCACTAGTGTGCACTCCGTTGCCTAGCGAGGGACAAATGTTTGATATCTGATGTAATGTGAGTGCGCTCAGACGTTCAAGAGCCTAAATCAGGCTCTCTCTTTTTTTGTCTTTGCATGTAGCTATACACAAACAAAACAAACAAACATACAAACAAAAAGCCCTCATATTTGAATTTTTGGGCTGATACTAAAAAAACGTACTTTTTTTCTAGTGACTCGCTCAAAGCGAGCGAGCGCGTACTCGAGTGTGCATGTGTACCTACACTCCGCTCTCATACACCCTTTCTTTTGTAGTATTGTTCTTAATTATTATTAATATCAATGTTGTCAATGTTTGTTAATAATTATGTAATTATATAAACATATTATTTTGTGTTTTACATATTTTTTTACATTTTCATGGTACTGTTTTATTTTTATTTTTATTTAGGATTTTACATGTGGGGGGGGGGTGGCAAGATTCCAATTGAAAAGAAAAAAAAGAATCTGGAAATAAAAAGTTTTTTTTCCCTAAAGCTCTGTTTAATGCCTTTTTTTTTTGTTTTTTTTTTTTACTAAATGTGTGTTTGCATGCTTCCAGGTTTAATTTTGTATGTAGTAGTGTCTGTGTAGTGAATTATTTATTGTTGTAGTTACCAGCTACGACCACCAGGTGGCAAAAAAGCAGCATTTTTGCGGCAGTTGCTGGTTTCAAAAATGCAGCAAAAAAAAAATGGTAGCAAAAATGTTACAAAACGTTTAAATAGCAAACATTACGACAGAATGGTGTTTATTTATTTATTATTATATATTTATTATATATTATGAAAGTAGCCAGTTGACATTTTTAAAAAATGCTCAAAGAAATTACTTTGTTTAATTACATTTAGTTTCATAAAATATATTGCATTTAATATTATATTAATAATTTATTTAATTAGGAAATTGATAAGGACAGTAAAAAAGACAACAGTTATGAGGGAGTGTGGGTTCATTCTGAGGACCTGAACACAGGTGGGTGATAAACACGCTGTACAAAGTACACTGTCGCCTACTGCAACAGGGTTACCATGACGACAGGCTCCTCCCACTATTCCACCTGCCGATCTCTTCTTCCACGTAGGCCACGCCTACTCGCACCCCTTCCCGCTCGAGTGCGTGTGTTCACCATGGCTACGTGTAATACAGCCGCCAGCAGGAGCCAGTGCGGAGGATCTGGTAGCGACAGGTGGCGTGCTATTTTAACCCCAGCTTTAGTTTAGTTCAGTGCGGAAGTATGCGGGTTTGGACTCGGTCCAGGTGAGAGACCGGCGGGGCTGGACCAGGCCAGGAGACGGGCAGGATATTATTCAGATAAACAAGTCGGCGTGTCAGTCAGGACACACTCCGGGCGGGACAGGTGAGTCGGCTTATTTCACTCTGCTCAAGATTTTTAAACAAATACATTTACTTTTAGAGCTGAATAAAGTTAATAAACTAATATAAACTCCTCTGTTATGGTTTACAATCCTGAGGTAATAAAATAATCCAGAATAATAAACACTAATAATAAACACTACATAATAATAAACAATAAAAACAGGTGAACATGTGGTTAAACAGGTGGTTTTACTGCATTAAACAGGAATAATTTAGCTCCTAGGTTAATTTGAAT
>JAOVVF010000044.1:1417966-1429560 GCA_028565595.1 Duopalatinus emarginatus
TATCTATCTATCTATCTATCTATCTATCTATCTATCTATCTATCTATCTGTTTATCTATCTATCTATCTATCTATCTATCTGTTTACTGTGTACACGTTGGATGTATGAGCAAGGTTTAACCATTGTGTTGTGTGTGTGTGTGTGTGTGTGTGTGTGTGTGTGTGTGTGTGTGTGTGTGTGTGTGTAGAGGGATGCAGGTGGATCGTCGCTGGACTGAGGTCTTTAATGACGCTGGGCAGGAGGACGTGTGCACAGAGGAGACGCCGAATCCAATGAAGAGTTCGTGCCACTCTGTCAGACCGTCTACGCTGCGATCGCAACCTCTGACAATCAGGACTGGCTACAGGTTATTTACTTCCTGTCATATTTTATATTGTATGCTTTAGTCATCTGTTTAATCCCAGAACCCATCATTCAGCAGCAATGAGTTACATCGTATTTTCTGTACAGCTCCAAAGGAGACTTCAGACCTTCATCCATGCCGTCCATCCCCAATCCGTTCCCTGAACTGTGCAGCCCCTCACACTCTCCGGTACGGATCGGCTCGCTGGTGGGAAGCGTCATGCCCACTGACGAAGACACACATGTAAGGTTTTTAACCATCACGCTTTTTTTCCTTAACACGTGCCAATCTTCCCTACTGTTATGTACAAAAACGTGTGTTTGTTTGAGTAAAACTGTCTTTTTTCCTTTTTTTCCCCCACCTTTATTGTGGAATTGCAGTAAATAAAAATCAAGTGACAAACAGCCAGATATGTTTTAGGGATGTGTTTGCACATCGTTTTATAATTGGTAATGAGGCAGTGTTCAGGATCGACCGATCAGATTCAAACACAGCTGTGTAAATCCTATAGAATTAACCTGATTTCCTCTTGGTTAAAACCAAGACTTTCACAAAACAAAGATGCAAATCAGAGAAAAAAAACCCATGGTGAAGTGTGGTGGCGGTAGCATCATGCTTTAGGGCTGATTTGTTTTTCAGCCCTTCTGCTAAAACACTTAAGGTGAAGAGGAATTCCACCTTTCAGAATGCCAGTGACCCGAAGCAAGATGATACAGTTTGAAAATGATGCCTATTGTTAATTTACAGGTTGCCTTTTCACAATAAAGGTAGACACTATTTGTGTTCGTTTCCTTTTTCTCAAAACCCGCCATGGTTTTATCCACTGTGCCGTGGGCATCAGGGCTGTGCGGACTTTTAATATCCTCTGCAGTTCATTCTCATACCTCTGTAGTAATAGGATTACAGTATATTTCATGCAGACACTGGGCTGATCTGGTGCTTTAGTACTCTGGCTTTAAAAAAATGCCGAAATCTCTTTTATTTTAAAACAGCAGCAGTAATCCAGACTGGAGTTCGCTAATAACATACGAGGCATTAAAATGACTTTCATTAAATCAGACGTGACTTTGAACTCCCTTTTGAGTTAATGATTGAATATTAGTTAATTAATGGAAAAGGGTAGAGGAGGGGTATGGCAACCGGTGCTAGAGCTAAAAAGTGGTAGGTTTAGCCAGTGGGTGTGGTTAGACGGTTTTCAACCAATTTGCAGTTTGCCTACACTCGCCCTAAAATGTCTTTATTTTTTACTATATATGCAGCCTGAAACTAACCTGAACCTGTAGTTTATATATATATACACACACACATATAGTAGGTTTATGAGGTGAACTTGGAGGGGAGTGGGTCTGGGATGCCAGACGTCACTGCTTAGCCTTCCGGAGGTGTCGTGGGCTTGATTCAGTGAAACACCAGTGAAGGAAGGTGCCTACCCGATGACCCCTGTGAAGAGTTCACAAGGTTGTGGTTGTCTGCGGAATTTTGGTGTAGAGAAGGTGCTGTTCTGTTTGTGATGCAGGTAACGTAGTGTACAGTCAGTTGTTAGTGAGATCTTAAGTGGCCACAGCAACATAGGAGAGATTATCATGGTTGTAGGGAACGTGCTGAGTTCAGTGTGTGACCCAGATATTAGGTGCAGGACTGTCGCCTTTACTGTATTATTTCAGTTCATTCACTTCTTATTAACACTGCAATTATAAATAAGTTACTTGTTACGTTTGATGTGTGTGTGTGTGTGTATATATATATATATATATATTCCCCCAAAAATTGTGAAAATATGTTTGTAATTTATATACTATAATAATATTAATAATTTATATTTGAAATATGTTTAGGACACACACTAGAACACATAAACACAACAAATTCGAGGCTTTGTTTTTATGTTATTTTTAGTATGTAACTTATTTTAATAGATGTATTTACTATGTAGCCAATTAAAAATAGTTTTCATAATTGTTTTCTTTGGAGACAGGAACATTCCACACTCCTCTCACAACAACAAACGAAGTCACTTTGGCAGGTAATCAAAGTGTTTTGACTGGTTGTGGTTAGCTATCAAAACATCAGCGATTAAAAACTGGACCGAACAGTAGAACTGACGGTGCGCTAAAGTCAAGACACTGGTGTGTGTGTGTGTGTGTGTGTGTGTGTGTGTGTGTGTGTGTGTGTGTGTGTCTGGCATGCAAATTTGGTTTTGTCTGCTTGTTCCTGTGTGTCTCCTGTAAACCTGCTGACTGAGTGTGTTCAGTGGTACTGGTTCATCAGGTTTGTGGTCGATGAGTTCAGTCTCTTTTTCTCTCCTTCTGTATTTTTCTCTCTTGTTTTTTTCCCCTCCCGGTTTCGTTTGCTTTAACAGAAAATGAACCAATAACTCCTCACACTTTTACAGTCACCGGTATTTTAGTAATCCCTTTTCTGAAAGGCTTAAAGACAGCACATTTGTCTTTGTGTCTCTGTAATTCCTTCTTTTTATGTCCACACACTTGCACAACCGCTTAGCAGGAAGTAAGGTGTTATTTTTTTCCCCATCATTTGTTATTTTATGAGTCAGGCGGCTCATATCAGTTATGATTCATGACAGTTATGAACCATGTAGAAAGATTTGTGTGTTTACTGATCTGTGTAGGTGGTAAGGGTGTTTGGGGAGGACACGCACAGTCGATCGGTGGTCGTGTCAGCGGCGGCGACGGCGCGAGACGTGTGCCATATTTTGGTTGAGTCGACTCACTGTACGGACGAAGAGAACTGGGCTCTCCTCGAGCAGCACCCTTCACTAGGGCTGGGTAAGAACAGGTGTCCTACAGTTCCTCCACACACACACACACACACACACACACACACACACACATACACAAACAGTGATGTTTACACACATATTGTTTTTAAAGAGCGTTGCCTCGAGGATCATGAAGTGGTGTCTCAGGTGCAGTCTTCCTGGCCACAAGATGGCGACACCAAGCTGCTCTTCCGCAAAAACTACGCCAAGTATGAGTTCTTCAAAAAGCCAGCGGTACGAACCGCCGTTTCTCTTCATCACCTTGTTCTTGTATCTTTCTGTCTCTTTTTCTAATTTTTTTCTTCTTTATTTGTCCTTTTGTAGCAATATTTCCCAGAGAACATGATATCTGACTGCACTGATGTCAAAACAGGGATGACCCCCTCACAGCTCGTCCAGGTATCTGGAAGTACACACTTCTTCCATCTCGCACCCACGTCCAAAAGTCCATTTCTCACTATCTTCCCCCGTCTTCGCTTTCTCTGTAGAGCATGCTGAAGTGCGGATCATGTCCAGAGATTCAGGGCTACCTGCACGTCCGCGAGGCGGGAAAGAAGTCGTGGAAGAAGCTGTACTACATTTTGCGTCGATCCGGACTCTACTGCTCGACCAAGGGCTCGTCGAAGGTCTGAACAATCTGCCATCTGTCCGTCCATCCATTTATCCGTCTTTGAGCTTGAGTAATGTTGGCGTGTATGTGTGCGTGTGTAGGAGCCCAGACACCTCCAGTGTGTCGCCGATCTCGAGGACGTCAGCGTGTATACGGTCTCCAACAGTCGCAAGCTCTACAGCTCCCCCAAAGGATACACCTTCTGCATGAAGGTAAGACAGATTCTCGATTCCGCTCGGTCAAAAAAGCTGACCAGTGATTTTGATTACCCGACGCTACATCCGTCACCGGGTTGTAGCCTCGTGCTAATTAGATCATCTTGTGTTTCAGACGAGCAGAGGCAGGTTTCACTCTCAGGACCTCAAACTCTTGTGCGCAGACAGCGAGCAGAGTAAGACCTGCTGGGTTACGGCCTTCAGACTGTTTAAGGTGCACACACACACACACACACACACACACACACAACTTTACATATGACACATGACAAGATGTAGATGTAGGGTACAACAGGCAGCAAGTGACCAGTCGTGGGAATGTTTGGGAAGCAGCAAAAATGAGCAAGTGTATAAGGATCTGTTTGACTTGTGACTGGGTAACAAGGGTCAGCAGGTCTTGTGGGGTGTGTCCTAGTATACAGTGGTCCAAGGATGGACAAGCAGTGAACCAGAGACAGGGTCATGGGCTCCCAGTTTTGCCACCGATGCCACAAAACACCCTCAAAGGTCTCGATGGGTCAGAGCTGTTTAGGCAGATTTCTTGACTGCAAGGCCGCCTGATAAAGATCTCATTATGAAGACATTGTTTTAAACAGATGTGTAATGTTGGAAGTTGGTCATAACATCTAGTCAGGCTAGTAAATCAGAAATGACAGCATGACAGCGTCGTTGTGAACCTTTGTGTTGCAGTACGGGAAGCAGCTTCAGTGTAACTACCTGCTGGCGCAGGCGAACCCTAACCTGCAGATCCCCGCACGAAATAACGCCAAGGTACGAGTCCACACACACACACACACACACACACACACACACTGTTCTACTCTACTCGACTCGTCTGATTTTAACTGCGCTCATGTCATTCTCAGAGAGTGGATGGAGACGAGTCGATGGTGGCCATGGATTTCTCAGGGAAGAGCGGCGGTCGGGTGATCCTCAACCCGCGGGAGGCAGAGAGCGCCGAACAGGAGGAGGGATATAACTGGAGGGTGCGTTAGATACGACCACGCCCATGTCTGCGCCTGTATCTTAACCAGTCCAGTCACCTTGAGACCTTTTAACGGTGTCGCCATCCATAGCTTAATGTTTACACTGTAACTGTTACATGTGTCTTTATAGAAAGTCAGATTCCTAGCATACTGTATATTAACACGTGTGTGTGTTTGTGTGTGTGTGTGTGTGTGTGTTTCAGAAGAGAGAGGCATTGCGCTATAGCCTACCAAACAGCAGCCACGGGTCACGACCTCCAGGTGAGTTCATGTTTTGGGGTCCTGAACACTCAGATGACTGTTGGTCTAGCCGTTATTTGGCATATGTAGACGTGTGCGGTGGCACCTTGTCCCGTCAGACGAGGACAAACCCATCAGAATGAACGTGTAACTGGTCGCCAACAGCGCTGACCTGTCAGACGTCCCGTGAAATGCCAGCTAAACAAACCTGATACTGTTACAAAGCTGCTATAGATGTCTGTCACATTATATATGGACTGATGTGTGTGTGTGTGTGTGTGTGTGTGTGTTTCTTGAACTGTGTAGCCGTGCACCAGACTCAGCCCTGGTTCCATGGTGGCGTTTCCCGATCCGAAGCCCAACAACTGCTGGAGGAACAGGGTCAGGCGGACGGGTAAGGCCTTCAGTGTACACGTAGGAAATAACACACACAACTGTATGCAGTGTGCTGTGTTATAATATCTCTGTGTGTCTGACCTTCTCTCTCTCTTTCTGTGTGTGTGTGTGTGTGTGTGTGTGTGTGTGTAGGCTGTTTCTGATTCGGGACAGTCAGCTGCACGCTCAGTGTTTTGTCTTGTCACTGTGTCATCAGCGGAAGATCAAACACTACCTGCTTATTCCCGTGAGTCCTCAGTGTGTGTGTGTGTGTGTGTGTGTGTGTGTGTGTGTGTGTGAGAGTTACCTGTAGCTGTACATAACAGCGACACACTAAGACAATAGCGTTACCTGCCCTCCTCCACATACAGCACATAAGCACACAGTCGCAAACTCAGTAATGCAATCGTCAGCATTCAAAAAATCAACACCTTCATCACTCGAACCTGTGATACTGCGAACGTTTATTTTCATCCTAGAGATTAAATCTTGCCTTTATTATATCTTGGCAGATCGTGTTACAATTCTCATGCACTTTTAGAGACACGAGCACAGAAAGGTAGCATTAAACGTTAAAGATCCCGAAGCCTGGGACTGGTAAAGTGTATAAAAGAAGACGAGGGGTTTGGGTTGCCGAGTGGTGCAACACGAGTGATCAGCTGTGGGCAGGTGATTAGGGAACCGGTCTTGTGACTGGACCCGGGTTCGATCCCAGAAATGGACAAGATGCTACTGAGGTGCCCTTGAGAAAGGCACTTGTTCACTACCACCTAGTGTTCACTAGTGTGTGTGTGTGTGTGTGTGTGTGTGTGTGTGTGTGTGTGTTTGTTTCTTAGGACGAATAGGTTAAACGCGGTGGTCAAGTTTCAGATTGTGAGTTCGATCTTGGTAGCCTTAAGACCCGACCTTGGGACCAGAAGGTCCGAGGTTCAACTCAGCTAAAGTGCCCTTGAGCAAGTCACGGAACCCCCAACTGCTCCCTGCAGAGCAAAGGGGCTGCCCACAACTTTGGGCATGTGTGCTCACTGCCCTCTAGTGTTCAATAGTGTGCCTGCAAAGTGTTCAGAAGAGGACTCACTTTCACTTTCACAGGGAAGAGAGGTTTAATTTGGACATGTCCTAAATTAGGGAGAAAATCCACACAGCAGCTGGGCAGCTGTGGCATCATCAGGATTCAGACTCCACGATCGCCTGTTGAGTGAGTTATTTAGTTTTCCCACTGAAAAGTGCGGCAATATCAAGGATCCTGTAGGTTGTGGCTAGAAAAGTGAAAAACTAAATATTTAATAGAACTCACACTTTCGTGGCATTGTCTTCTGTGATTGACTCCCTCTCTGTCCTTCTTTCTGTCTGTGTGTCCAGTGCGAGGAAGGCGGCAGGCAGTACTACACCATGGACGACGGCGTCACCCTGTTCATTGACCTGCTGCAGCTGGTGGAATTTCACCAGATAAATCGAGGGATCCTCCCCGTGTGCCTCAAACACCCGTGCATACGCATCGCTCTCTGACCTCCGTGTCGCACACACTACGCCATTCCAAGCTCCAAAACAGGACGAGTTTCTAAAAATAAATCTACAGATTTATTCCTGCACATCATTTCCACTCCTGCTGTTCACGTTTCAGTCACTTGGTGATGCTGGAGATCACTCGGTGACCCTGGATTGCATCTGATACATGAAGAATTTTGCACAGGTTGTTTTTTTCTTACAGGTTAATATTTATGAATTATGTATGGCAGTTTGATACGACACGTTTACGTTTGTTTGTACATTTTGTTTCATGGCTGTAACTGCAGGCGGGTATTTAAATCAGTCTTTATTGAGTCTGTTGTGTTGTCGAATAAAATCTTCTGGATACTCTGTAGATTGTTGTTGTTTTTCTGTGTAAATCATCTGGATTGAACAGTTTGGCCTGACCTTGAAGAAAAGGAACACGTCATCATTAAGACTTCATTAAGTAAGAAATATGCTAAAAGAGAATAAAAATGGTGTGTTGCGATAAAGTGGAGCTACATGTTGCAATTCTGAAGTTCTGAAGAAGACCTACCAAGTATTAGACTGGTGTACCAGTTTACTCCTGGTACTTCAGTGTGAACTGTTCTTTCCTCACCCTCTTATTACGCTATAAGAAAAATATAATGCTGTTATATTTTTTCTCCCATAGCAGAAAAACCACCTGACTTTGTGCTGTAAAACTGGAGACTTCTTCCATAACTGTTCACGTCACAGATAACATAAATCTTGTCAGCTGGATAAATAAGCCGACCCCTTTACTAATACCTATTTGGTGTATAATACAGCGTTTTTGTGTAAGATTTCTTGTGTTTGGAAGGTACAATCAGGTTGACTAAAGCCTCAGTACCAGTTGAAGATAAGCAGCTTCAGAGTACGATGCCGCCATCACCATGCTTCACCTCAGGTATGGCGTTCTCTGCTGACTTGTTTTTCACGAAGTGTAAAGTATTGTGTGAAAGTCTGTAAAGCAAAGATGCCTTTAGCAATAAGAAAAGTAAAGATTTCTGTAACTGATGTAACAAGGTAGACGTGTGTGTGAAATTTTATAAGGAAATTAACTGGATAGATAGATAGATAGATAGATAGATAGATAGATAGGAGTTGGCATTAATATATTATAATAGGGAAATTCAACAGTTATGGTAAAAAGTTTTATAAACACATATTCTTTTGTTGATCTTGCTTGTATATTTAAGTTAATGATCCAGAGCGCTAACATTTTTGTTAGCATGTACTCATTTCAATTTTCCTCGTTTGCTACGAGGCTTCCTGGTGTTCTGCACGGTCTAGCCTGTGTTTATTTGAACAATAACCTGTTAGCAAGCACAGAAAATAGCTAGCTATAAACTTGTTAATGAGCAGCTACTTATTGGAAATAAATAAGTTATAATGAAACAAAATGTGGCATGTAAAATTATATTTAATAACACATTCCCCCATGATAATCATTCACTGTTCAAATCTGGAAGCTACACTTTTCAGTGCTAGCTGGCTAAATAGGTTTATAAAAGAAAATATTGTTGTTCATCCTGTTAAATGAAAAAAAATCAGGTTTTTGAATAAAGAATTAGCTTAAAATATTAAATCCACAGCTTTTAAAGCTAGCCCATCATTTGTTCTGCCAACTAAAAAAACTAACATAACTTTAATATTACTGTGTTGTGTAATTCTTTACTTGAACAAAATTACTTATGTTTTGTGATATTTTGTGACAGACTTTTATACTTGAAAGTTCAATTTACTTATAAGTTGACATATTTTTTTAAGTTGTATAATTTTTTTTTTACAGTGAGCAACAGTGAGCGCAATTTTAGTGAGTGCCTTTTAGATTACAAATATTTTAGGCGTGGCTGTTTGTGCCACATTGTCAGTTTCAACAAACACCCTAACACAATTTAACACAAACTGTAGCACACTAAATTTAAAATTGGCATTAAAAAATCATCAAAATGATCATAGATTGCAGCTCTGATGTGCTCAGATAGATGGTACAGTATAAATAATTACATTACAGACACGTACACATTCAGAAACGTACACATATATTAGCAAAAACACTAATATACACAATATTACAACTTCCTAGAGTACCGTACACTGCTGGATTCTACTCCAGATCAGAACTGAGCTCTTTGACCTGTAGTTTCTCCATTAAAGTTTTCCTCTGAAATAGACTTTGGAGAACAAACTATATTGAATCTGTTAGTGGTTTAAATCCTGTGCTCTCTGTGATCACATCCATCATCAGCAATAACCATCATGTGTCTTTACCACTAACTGACTCTGCTTGGGGCAATAAACAAAGTGCCCTTTAGACATCAGATTCGAAGACACTAATTGGCCAAATTTATTTTGCTGGTCGATGTTTAACAATGTGTTTAACAACACAGCCAGTTGCTGAGACAAAACAGTTGCTAAGAACTAATTTTTCTTAATATATCTAACTTTAAATAAGTAGTTTTTGATTATATAACAAATTCTATAAAGTAAAAAAAAAAAGATTTCCATAGCACCCCCTATTGGCCAGCTGCCACAGTTACTCACCATTTTAAATTTAAAATCAAGTATGTTTTCGGAAAGCCTTCGAATATATTAATGTGTGTTTATTTCAGTAGTTTTAAATTAACTCTTGTACAGCAAACACTTCTGAGTTAGTCTTGTTAAAAAAAGTCTAAACTTAGAAAAAGTAATGAAGTTGATTACTTAATTATTGTTATTATTATTATTATTAATAACAATAATAATAATAATAATAATAATATCATCATCATCATCATCATTATTATTATTATTAAGTAACTTAAGATTTTTTACATTTATCTGACGTGTATTAAAAACCCAGAGAAGTGCTTTCCTCGCTGTCAGCACAGGTGTTAGTCATTGTACTGTATAAATCTACTGCAGTGACTCCCTGTATCGGTCCTTGTTGGAGCAGAGTAAAAGAAGCCTCTGACTAAAAAAAACTCTTCCGTCTGTCCAATATATTGTATAATATCTGTGCTTTTGTGATAATTTTCCATTATTTTGTTCAGTTTGTGTAGCATCCTTTTCTCCACAACCACCTCTAGAGGCTCCAGAATAGTTCCAACCCGGTCCAGAGCTAGCCATCATTACCGGTTTGTTGGGTCTCTTTGAGGTGCTGGTTCTGATAACACTTCCTCAGCAACGGTGCCTTGGTTTTGGAACATTCTAATGGAAGAGGTTGTCTCCAGACCATGCCACAAAAAAACCTTCCAGTCCAGCAGTTGTCTTTGGTCTGTCTCCTGTCCATCACTGACACACCGTGCGATTGCAGGTCTGAAAGTTCCTGTAGATGACAATACTCTGAGTTGTTCTGGAAATCTGAGGTATATACAAGGTGAATAATACAGTCCCATGTGGTGCTCCTCTATTGCTAACCACCAGCTCAGACTCAAATCCTCTCAACTGCACGACTTGTGGTCAGTCTGTCAGGTGGTCAACAATCCAAGAGATTATAGAGGCATCCGTCAATTTGCTCCATTTCTCCCACAGCAGATCAGTGTTAAAATGATCGTTATGGTGTTAAAGGCACTCGAAGGCAGCACTGTGACATTCTTCCCTTTCTTTCCAAATCCCAGCTTGTTAGTAAGCTTGGGACATAGTGCAGTGCACCTGGAACAGAGAGAGGGTTAAGGGCCTCGCTCAAGGGCCCAACAGTGACCAGTAAGCCAGTAAACCTAACCATTAAGGCACCACTGGATAATTTGACAGCATTGTCATGTTGAATGTTTTGTCCTACCATTTTAACAAGGGATGTGTATATCCTCTCAAAGTCAGCGTTTTCGAACATGCTAATTAACATAAACAAACGTTTGAAGGGTTTTTCCAGGCTGCGACACGTTAATATCACTTTTTTAATCCATAACCCACGCAAGCTCTGGTAAGTGCACTGACCTTACAGCTTCCGCAATTCGACTCATTCTCCCCATGAGACGTCAATTGTCCGTGGTGATGTTGCTATGGAGACAGGCCTCTGTTTGAAGAGGTTAAGTGTACTGGTAGAGGAAACCTCGGAAAAGCGATTTGCATAAATGTCACAGGTTTTTTTTTCAATGAGATGGAGATGTATGGTAATGTAATCGCGTAATGGGCTTGTGTACAATGCATTATAATAAACACCTTCCACATTATGATAATGGTTTATTACAGGTGAGAACATTTTTGGGCTGATGCAAGTAGTTGGACAACAGTGGTGGTGTAATATATTTAATTAGCTGATTTATTACTATTACCACTACTACTGGTAGCTTGGGCAAATTCTTGAGGCCACTTCTTAGAACAGCACGATGCTGCCGCCACCATGCTTTACCACAGGTTTTATGTGTTCTTTCTGTTCTTTAAAACTAGGGCTGTCAAACGATAAAATTTTTTTAATCACGATTAATCTCAGAATTTCCTGTAGTTAATCATGATTAATCACATTTTTTAATACATGTAAATGAATAAGGCTTTAAAGTGAAATGTTAGAATTAAAATGGTGAACACATGTTATGCTAAAAGTACTTGTTA
>JAOVVF010000044.1:1460377-1475562 GCA_028565595.1 Duopalatinus emarginatus
AGAGCAGAAGGATCATATCTTCATGTTCTGTAGTCCTTGAAGTGTTAACGTGGACGCTAGAAGAAAGTCCTTTGTCCAGACATTGAGGGGCCATTTAGATGGGGGTGTAGATTGGGGTGTAGATTTAAAACAGTAATAAAGAAAAAAAAATAAAATAATGTTCGCAGGTTCACTACACCAAATTATGGTTAGAGGAACACTCATGTCATCAGAGTTTCAGGATTTGCCATTTACACCAGATCTCAATGTTATCGAAGACATCTGGGATGCCATGCAACACACAGAAATCCTACACCTCAGAATATAATAGAGTTGTGGCGAGTTCTGAGGGAAGTATGTATATTTCCGAAAGCTGGTGGCGCCCATGCCCCATAGAGGGACCTGACAAGTATTAGACTGGTGTACCAGTTTTAATGTCACTTCATATCCATTTATATGCTTATATAATGTTGTAAAACCGCTAAGAAACATGTCAGTTGCTGATTTTGCTGATTTTACGGTGGCTATAAACGTATACAAGGACAAACAAAGGTGTCAAAGATTCAACAAAAAAATTACTTTTAGACATTTGACCTTGCTGTGACCTTCAATCACTTCTTCAACTGATAAGACATTGAGACACGCAAGGCACTTTACCTCCCACTGCTCCCCAGGTTCCATGAGTGGGGCTGCCCACTGCTCTGGGCATGTGTACTCACTGCCCACTAGAGTCTGTTTACAAGTGTGTGTATTTCACTGCATAGACGGGTAAAAAATTAAAGGTCGGTTCACTCAAAGACTGGTTCGCTTTCACTTTACCTTTCCCAAATCTAGTCATCTGCTGGTTCCAATTATAATTCCATATTATTCCCACAACCCTTCAGTCGCTTCTTCATGACATTTGATACAGATTTATGTTCACAGAAAAACAAAATGAAATCCTCCAGTATTTACTTGTCATTTTTCGGTGAAACCCCATGGTGGAAAACTGACTGGCGTGACTTAATGAGTCAAGATACCAGTCAGTCAAAATGTTTATCTGATGTGAATGAAAGCCGAATCACTCGCTTGTTGCCTGAGTTCCATCGCTCGTTCTTGGCTTTCTGTAAAAGATTCTTCTCAAGAGACTTCTGTTTCAGAATAGTTGCATTAAGATGTGTAAAGTATAGTATTGCAAAGGCATTTTAACAATAGTCTGCAATCATAATAACAGAAGCGACACCAATGTAGTCGATCAGTAGGCTGAGGTAGGCAGATAGGTGGAGGGGCAGTAGGGGTGAGTCCAAAAAGTGGAAAGGAGGTCAGAGGGGTGGGGGATCAGTAAGATAGGAGGTTAGTAAGGTGATGGGGGGGGGTGTCAATCAGGTGGGGTATAGGGTTGAAACGCCAAATAAGTAGGGGAGGAAGTGGGGGGGGCAGACAGGTGGGGGATCAGTTGGGTGGGAGGGTCAAATGGTGGGAGGGTAAGTCAGATGGGAGGGGATCAGTACAGTGGGAGTGGGGGTTTCAGTAGAATAGAGGGGTTATTAGGGTGAGCAACTAGTAAGGGTGGAAGTTAGTAGGGTGGAGGAAGTCGGAGACGTTGGGGTCTGTAGGGTGGAAAGGTCAAAAGGGTGGGGAGGCCAGACAGGTGAGGGGGACAGACTGGTTCTAGATTTGTCTTTTATCAACAGTAGAGTATGGCGTTTTACCACATTCATGCCTGTCTCTCTGTAGGCGAGGACTCCACGTGCCAGTGGTGGAGGTCATCACTCTCTTGCCGATCAGGGCGGGGGGCGGACGCTCTACGCCTCGGCAGAGAACCTTGAGACCATGGGCGATGCAGATCTTGCTCTGGGCTTTAGCCGCTCCAACCGCCTCAGACAGAGCCTTCCACTTGCCCGCTCTCCCAGCCAGAACAAGCTCCGTCCTCCAGGTACAGCTATGATCCCACTCACAGCACAGCGTATGCACTTCAGGGGACAGCCATTGTAGAAAAGTGATGAGAAGGGCCCTTTAGTGCTGACACTGGAGACTCCTTCTCTTACCCTACATAAACACCTCCATACAGTCCCAGTGTATGGTGCTACCCTAATGTATAATGATGCCTTTTAACCAATCACAGTTGAGAATCCCAACACCCAACACGCTTCCCTGCACGGGATCCCATTTCACCGTAGCAGTAGGTCACAGAGGGGAGGTGTGGTGAGAAGTGAGATTTACACCCAGGGCCTGCTGTTAAACTGCAATCTTTGTCTCCCTGCAGAAAGCCTGAAGCCCTCCTCTGAGATTTCATCAATTCTGATACACTGCACAAACACAAACACACACACTCACAAAATGGCGTTAATCTTCTCTTTGACTTTTCCCCTCCTTCTCAAGTCTAAGTCGCATCACTCCCCCCCCCCTTCCCTCTGTCTTTTCTCAGGGGTTTTGTTCCTGCAGTTTGGCGACGAGACACGGCGCGTTCACCTCAGCCACGAGCTGAGCAGCATGGAGACTCTGCACGCGCTGATTGTACACGTGTTCCCTCAGCAGCTGAACATGAGCACGCTCCGCTCACCGGCCACGGCCATCCTCATCAAAGACGAGGCGCGCAACATCTTCTATGAGCTGGATGACCCTCGCCGGATCCACGACCGCTGCGTCCTCAAGATCTACTGCCGAGACACCGCGTACAGCACTCACCACCACGCGCACCACGGCCACGTCACCAACGGAGACCTGAGGGTGAGCATGCAAAGCTAAATTCACATATAAATCTGAAAAATATCTCAATGTTACTATTTACTGTTCACACACAATTCAGTTCGTTTTCACTCAAACTTAAACAAGTCATATAATATAAAAAGCAATGAAAAACAATTCACATGCAAGTTCCAGTTTAGTTCTTCTGAAATGTGGGAAATAATTGGAATTCAATTAAATATTCAATATTTAATAGCAGTTATTTTATGTATTTATTACTACTTTCATTTTAGCAATATTTTATATTAGCAAATATAATATATTAGCAAATATATAACATATATTATATTATTATAATAGATTATTTTATTATATTATTATTATATAATATTTCATTTTTAAAATGAATTTTATTTAAGAAAAAAATAATATTAATAATTCTATTTATATAAATAATTATTTGAATATTATCAATGTGTATTTAACATTTCAAATTTAAAACTTTAATTCAATTTAACTACTATTATTTAATTAATATTTATATTTTATTTAAGTATTCAGACACATTTATGTAGAAATGTACAAAAATGTAAAACACACAAACACACAAAGAAGCATTGATGTATTAATTAATGTATTTTTACCTAATCTTTTTTTTTTACTAGTCTTAAATATGTTTTGAATATTCAAATGTATGTTACGTAACCTTTCGTTTGTCCTGAAACCTATAGAAATATAGAAGCCTGTAATACTGGCTTAATAAAACTTGACTAAGTATCAAATAGTTTACTTTAAAAATCAGTTTTTTAAATATGAAATCCTGATCCTGACTCAGTGAGGATGCTTATGCAGATATCTATGCCTTCAATTTAATTAAAAAGACTTTCTTTAGAATGCTAATTTTACAACATGGATTCATAAATAACTAATATTAGAAATAGTCAGACGGTATGCTCATGAAAAATGAGCATATGCTAATGTAGGTATAAATGAACTCTGTTTCTGAAGCAGCTGTCTGCCAAGCATTCACACACGCAGTCTGACTGATGACGGCAATAAAGACGTACAAAAAAGCAGAACAGATTTAGACTGCATCTAATATCTGAATGTACATACAAGTGTGTTTCCATAAAAGCAGAGGTACCTTTATTGCTAGGAAGCCGGGACAAAGAAAACACAAGAAACGGTGAGATAAAACTTCAGCGTAACAGTTGCTTTAAAATAAACAATAATTATGAGTGACATCACATCGCTATCTACTTGTTTTCAAGTTGGAGGCTCATGAGGGGCAGTAAGGCATGAAAACTTTTTAATAACCTGCACCAGTGTAAATATTAATTGGATTACATGGCAGTTAATCGGTGTTCTTTTCCCTACTTCCACCTCCACCCACCAGAGGGAGCTAGTGTACACATCGCGTGAATCTTCTCCCAGTCAACGCTTGAACGCCCACCCTTCATCCTCCTCTCCGTCGGCCTCCCCGTCCCGCCCACACTCCCGCCTTTCTTATGCGTCTGTCCGGCCTTCCTCATACGCTGGTCCACCTCCGTCCCCTCAACCCCACCCTTACCAGCACCAGAACCCCAACCACCCTGCCTTTTGCCCCTCCCCCAGTGCCATCCTGGAGCGGCGCGACGTCAGACCAGACGAAGAGGCGCCAGCATCGCCGTCAAAGAGTGTGGTGCTCCTGAAGAACGAGGTGGCCTATGCTGATCCATATGCACTCGTCCATGGTGTTGCCTCACCCCAGTCGCTCGCTTTCCGACGTGGTTCACTGCGGTCCCTGAGCCCGTATTCGGCTGCTGCTCTGCAGTGCGAGCTCGATGCCGCCCTCTATAGGCCTGGAGGACCGCTGTATGCCGATCCTTATGGCCCGATGGCCTTCCGAACTTTGCCGCCTGCATCACCGCAGAAGCTGGAGCCGTACAGGGGTCACTCGGGTCGAGGATCACCAGGAAGGCAGGGCTTCCGAAAAGACGGAACGGTGTACGTAGAGGGTCACAAAGCACGAGTCGGGGGCCAGTTGTTGGACCAGATGTGTGTGATGGGTGGAGCAGGAGGTGAGGGAGTGGCACTTGCAGGATACGAAACTGAGACAAGGTAGGTTTTAGTTATTAGAGTTATTTTGGACTTCTGGGACTCGTTTTCCCATAATGGTTGTTGTCTGTTGATCATTATTATACAGGGTGTCTCAAATGTAAAGAAACAACCAAAGGAAATGAAACCGGTTTGGCATATGGATATCCTCCTTCCCCCACAGCTCGCATCTAAAATTGGATCACTGTCTGCCGAACCGTTTTCATTTTCTATGAGTGTTTCCATACCCTGTATGTTTGGTATATTAGGACAGTCTTTTAGACTCCATGTGCTCCAACTGCTCTTTGGTCTAAAGCTAGTCTAAAGTTGAATAAGTAGGATGCATATTTTTTTAGACAGTAAGTATTTTTGTGTTTCAGGGAGCGAATGGAAGCCATGGAGAAGCAAATAGCCAGTTTGACCGGTCTGGTCCAGAGTGTTCTTACCCGAGCCCCAGACAGTCCGTAAGACATTTTCCCAATGTTTTTTTGTTATTTTAAGTAATAACCCTAAGGCTAAACCAAATCCATAAAACTGTGTATTAGTCATGTTCATTAGCACTTTATTTGTATAGTCCATCGACAGAGGGTGTACAGAGTATCTGTAAAATGTCAACAGCAACCTACGCTATATACAATGTAATATTTGTTGATTTTTAATAGGAGGGGTGACCTAATAGGAACCCCCTAATCTCCCCCCAACACACAACACCAACCAACACAGGCAACCCTCTCAAGTACATTGACCAAGACAAGGCGCCTTAACCATAACTGTGACATCTCTAAATCGACAATTCCAGTTCATCCAGTTATCTTCCTTGTCTACTACTTGCTAATTGCTACCTCGGCGTTACATGGATGACAGCACCATGGATTTATCAATACACAGAAAAGTACACAGTACTGCTGATATCTCAGAGCCATGATTAGGGCCAAAGAGTCTAACTTGCACAAACCTCAGTCAGATAAAGGATCGATGAGTTGGGCAGACTATACTAAACAATCTCCTGCCCCTGCACCTTCTAAGGCACTGTACAGGGTAAAGGGGGGTAAAGGGGGGTGCAGGGGGTGGGGGGTTGCTGGCAGATTAGAAAGGAGGACTCATCATGTATACTCTAGAAATAATTAAACTCTTGAACCCATTGTTGCCAGACTGTCCGAATAATAAAAGTGTTTTTACATTTTGTTTGATAAATGTTGCAATTGATAGTGATTGATGGACATTTGGAGCTTGCAATAGAGACATGGATATGAATGGATATTAATAGCAGACATTGTGTGACAGATATTGTCTTCTACAGTGACAAGGCAGAAACAGCGAGTGACTGCTCAGCGCCAGAGAGTAAGTACTGGATGTGTGTAAATGTGTGATATGTAAGGAATATGACTGTTGAAGGAAAAGAATCGATGATGGGGTGATGCAACGTGGCCTGACTCAAAGTGAAATTATTATGGGAACAATAGGATGATGATCAGGGGTGTCTCTACATTAGGGGCCGATGGGACCAGTCCCCAGCAGAGGTTGCTGTGGAGCTGTGAACTACATGACCAATATCAGAATCAGAATCAGAAATACTTTATTGATCCCAGAGGGAAATTTCACAAATTTCTTGTTTAGTGTAACAAGTACTATATATGTATTTTACTTTATAAGTAATATTGTTTTATAAGACAATGGTCTTGCTGCCCAATACATTCCAAACATCCTGTACCTGTTATGGAAAGGCCCGTACTTACCCCTATCAGTCTTCGTTTAAAGAGCATGGGAGCAGACTTTCAGAAGCAAGCCATTCAGAACAGCTGTGCTTTTAATAATGAACTGTGGGGCACAACCACATTGGCACCATTCTGAGATCAGCCAATGAAAAATAAGAAACGTACAACATACAGCTATGTCATGTTGTTTAGTAAACAGCTTGTATAAGCTGCTGATTAAAGAGATCAAAATGGGGTTTTTAGTCAGGGGGAAATTATACAATGAGAGTTGGGGGGTGTAAAGGGAAACCAGTAGAGCGCAGACATGTGCTTCAGTGAACTGAAGTTATACAGTCCTTGCAGTGAATTGCTTGCTGACTGTAATGCCTGGCGCACACCACACAACAGCCTCTGTAGTCATGGGTCATGAACAATATATTATAGAACAAAATGACCAGCTAGTCAATCCCACAACAGCACACACAATGCTGCTGGATGCTACCTGTCATCCACTTCATTGTCCTGAAAATTCATCAGTTCTGAATAAAAGTTCATCAATTCTGAATAAATTATAATAATTCTGAACTACTCATCTGGGCAACTAATTCCTCACTAGAGTCTAAAGCTTTTAGTTTAATGTTCACATTTTGGGTGTAGCTTCACTGATAAGTCAGATTTTCCCCATACAGTGTTTAATGTGCCCCACCAGGCTTTCTGTGCCAGAGACTCCACTACTTCTGATATAGAATATGTCATTCCAAACCAATCAGAATCAAGGACTAATTAAAAAGCACATAAGGACTATAATTATAATTAGGTATACAAAATGGAGTTCTAAACATGTCATAAACCTGCCTGAACATCACCTGCATTCAGTAGGATGAGGACACGACGGTGTAACCCTTGATATGTTTTATGTTTCAGCTGGCAGGTCTAGAAAAGGAAAAGGTATTTCTATGTGTGTGTGTTACTGTTTCTTCACAACACTTCATCGAAGGCGTCGTCAACTTTTGTTTTGTCCAAAGTCTGTCGAACCCTAACTGTTTTTATTTCATCAGTTATGACAAAACGATATTATTCTTGCGTAAGGCAATCGATTTTACGGATAAATGGCTCAGAAATACTGTATAAGACTTACCGAACCTGCTGTAGTAGCATGTGTAGCATCTAAGCCGTAAATATGAGCATTCAGGATGAATTCTAAATGCTAACAATGTTCAATTTGTTCAAGAATCACATGCGTTTTATTCATAGTGTATTTTTTTTTATTTAGAGTTACTTTTAATGTTGCGGAATTTTCCCACTTTAACACTAGGCTTCCTCTTGAAGTTACTAAGACTAGAAACGGCAACGTTCAATAACGAATGTTTTACTACACTGAAGTGCCAGAAAGGTATTTAGTAGAAGAGGTCTGCGGGCAATGAACAGCACACTTCCTGCAGAACAGCCCCTTCATTGTGAAAGTGAAACTGAACTGTTTGCCTACTGTGCTTGTACATAGAGGAATGTGACCTCCGCATTTAACCCATCTGTGCAGTGAAACACACACACCAGTGAACACTAGGGTGGCAGTGTACACACTGGCCCGGAGCAGGAGGCAGCCCCAAACCACAGTGCCCGGGGAGCAATTGGGGGAGTTAGGTGCCTTGCTCAAGGGCGCCTCAGTCATGTCTTGCCCTGGGTGGGGATCGAACCCATGACTTTCTGGTCATGAGACCGGTTTCCTAACCACTAGGCCACGGCTGCCCCCGGCCAAAGCCATCAGAATGATTGCAGGACATGAATGGGGGTAACTCGTCAGACAGGAAGGTCCACATTGTGTTCACCTGTCAGAGACGTTTGTGGATGGACTGGGGCCCATACCATTATAGAGCCACCACCAGCCTATGATATTTGGCACTTCAGTGTATATAAAACTGTGATTTGCCCTGCAGTCACCCTAAACCACTCGTACTAATCGTAGTAGATTTGTAATAATTTCTCATAACTGATCAAATGAAAAAAACAGTGGATTGATATATTTGGTACATGCTGTTGATTACATGGAATGGAGTTAGCGAACTGTGGATCCCTGAGAGATGATGTGTATGTGTATAATGTTTGTAGTGCAACCCCTCGACTGCTGGAATGAACACCTAAATCATGGTTTCATCAGCAGCATGCTCTGTCCCCCCCCCCCCTCCCAAAAGAGAGCAATAGCGCTGATGACCTGGACGTTGCTTGGATGGTTGTGTGTTTTACATTACTCCGGAGAATCAGGGATATGTGTGTTGCATGTGCAGACCCAACCGAGGTGTTGCGGTGAAGCAAGCCTCATATACAGTACATCTGTATCACTGTTTTTTTGAGTGGTGTGGATGAAGGCAAATGGAAAGTAATGTTGCTAGTTTGTATTTTTAATCCCAGTTGCCTCACTATTCATCCCAATTTGCTGTATCAAAACAATTACTAGTGTTTGCCCTGGCGATGGTTTGTTAATCCAGTGGGAGAACCAAATGTGGAAAAAAAATCAACCAGCAGATAAGCCAGTTCATTAAAGCAGAAAGGACACTAGCTTATTAGCTTACCGTTTGTTATTGTTATACATTAGCTACCATTAAAAAACTCCTGATCAATTAGGTTTCCAAGGCAACCAAATTTTATTTTAAAGCACAAACCACACCACCTTCACCCTTGCTGTCTCCTGAACTCGATTCTTCTCTCTGGCAGCCACGACTCCCTCTGCTCCTCTGGCCCTGATGCCACCGCCTTCCACCGGAACATCCCAACCGATTGCAATGTCTCGCTCTCAAATGCATCTGCATCTCAGCGACTTGCAGCGAAGTACAACGGAGCTACGCAAGCAGCTGTCACAGTTGCGCAAAATACAGGTGTGCTGTATGATGCAACAAGGCGATGCAAAGAACCTTAGCATCTGTGGCCTCGGTGACTGATTTGATTTTGTTCTTCAGGTGCAGAATCAGGACTCGGTGCACACGTTGCTGAGACAAGCGGAGGCTGATTTGGGGCTTTGCCTGATCGAGGCATCTCGGACACAGGAGGATCCTCTACAGCGCCAGCGCCTGCTCGTGGAGGAAGAGCGACTGCGCTATCTCAATGAAGAGGAACTGATTATACAGCAGCTGCAGTGAGCTAATGCACACATACTCACCGGCATTGTGTTAATATTTTCCACCACCACTAACTTAATCTCCATCGTTATCTTATGGACAGTGGGAAAGTCCTTTCTCTTAACTGTAATTACACCATATAACAGCCTAATACTAGCTAGCTTAATAGCAAGCTAGGCTACTTGTTTTAAGTAACGTATTAATAATAATACTACAAACTTGCTAGACAATTTTGCTAGTGGTTAACAACGTTTGTGGCTTTAATCAAAAAATACATTTGTTAAGCTATCCTGATTTACTAGGCACTAGCATTGGTGACTGGCCACTAGAGGGCAAATGACTATGTTACAAATGTAAATAGATTGGAAAAAATGTGTTTCCTTTCCTTTCACGTTGCTGTTTGCTTGCTTGACATGGCAAGGATTAGCAACTATCGCTATCATGGGACGATAGGAGTGGTCCAGACATAGCAGAAGTATAGCCAATTGCAAACCGTTGCTCAGACAAAATACACACATAGCGCTATAAATTCACAATCAGCATCTGCAAATCTGATGGGTAAAGGCACTTCGTTTATCGCCCCGAGTACAGTAAGTTAGTAGTGGAGTAAGGACAGGTGACAGTTATTAGCCAATGACGAACATGATTACCTAGAGCTCAGGTTTCAAACAGCCTCCAAACTAAATAAGGTTTCCTCTCAGATATTTATTTTAGAGGAAAACGTGCATTTGAGTGGAGAAATTACAGGTCAAAAGGCTCGGTCAAGATACACCTGGCATAACATTTACACAAAGGGCTAAAGAAAAATGTAAAAACCTACATCAATTGGTACAATAGATTGGTACAACAAAAAGGCTTGGCTAGCTGGATGCGATTACACACACACACACACACACACACACACACACACACACACACACACACACAAACCTTCTCATTATTTTGTGTTCTTTTAATGCACAATAAAGTTGTTAAATTAGCCACATATTTAGTGGATATTTGTAAATTTCATGGGCTACAGATTGCTGTGTACAAATTACAATCACAACAGGTCAAGGCAACATGACAGTAATGCCAAAAATAATGACTGATGTAGAAAATTAGCATGTCAAAGAGATCTGAAATCAACAAGGACATGTTAAAAGCAGTAACAGGTATACGGGACTGTCTCTTGTTCCATTATCTTCCATGTGTTTATTGTGGTTTCAGTGACTTGGAATGTTCAGTGGAGGAAATGAAGACTGGGGCAGGGTTAAACCATCGCTTGGTGACAGAACAGGAAGTGGAACAGAAAAGTCAAGAGCTCCGGAGGCTTGGAGAGACGCTGACCAAACTTAAGAGTGAGTCCAGGAACCTCCATAGACCTCCAGGATGATGCTCACAGCCAAAATCCAGACAGACCAATAAAAAAAAAAAAGGACTTAAAATACAGTCGTGTTCATATTCATGTGGGTGTGTGTCTCCTGTCCAGATCAGTTTCCAACACTGCAAAGCAAAATGCGTGTGGTGCTGCGAGTGGAGGTTGAGGCAGTAAAGTTTCTGAAGGAGGAACCACTGAGGCTCGATGCTTTACTGAAGCGCTGCAGAAACATCACAGACACACTCGCGCTGCTGAGGAGGTAATGAATGCATATGCATATATTACAAAGATCCATAGATACACTCATACAGCCAATAGGGGCATGCAAGGGGAAAAATATATACCACACTGCAGATCTGAAAAAACAATCATGTCTCTATGTCTGCACACAGGCAGGTATCAGAAGGCCTATGGAAGACTCCGGAAGACTTCAGCAGCTCCAGTGATGTTGACTTTACAAAGAGCTGTGATCTGGACATCCTTACCAGTCCTTCTCTAACCAGCCTACCTGACTTCACAGGCACTACCAGTCTGTCTGGCTCCTTGACCAACTCTGGGAGCATAGGTACTTCATTCCACTTATATAAATGATTAGGTTACAGGTTTCCAACCCTGGTCCTGGAGTATTGCACTAGGAAAGAAAAGTGTACTATTTGCCTACTGTGCTTGCAGTGAAACACACACATTAGTGAACACTAGGGGGCAGTGAACACAGTTGCCCGTAGCAGGGTGCAGCCCCAAAGTAAAAATTGGCAACACCCAGGTAATAAATGGCAAGAAGGGTTAGGGGCAGCCCCAAACCATGGCACCTGAGGTAGTTAGGTGCCTCAGTTGTGTCTTGCCCTGTGCAGGGATCAAACCTGGGACCTTCCAGACACGAGACTGGTTCCCTAACCACTAGGCCACGGCTGCCCCTTACACTACTCACAATAGTGTGAGGGAGTGAAAAGGTGTTACAGGCTCAGGGTTAGGAACCTATGGATCAGGTTATGAGCAACTGTAATTATTACCTGGGTGTTTTTCTTAAAAAAGAACATCAGTGTAAACTACCTTAACCTGTAAATTGACTCAGCTTTCTTTCCAGGCTCTGGTGCCAGTCTGTCTGGTGCTATTGGCAACAGTCTGGGTTCGAGTCTGAGTGGCGCTGCAGGTTTAGCAGGCACTACCACTCTTGGGAACTGGCTGGCAAGCACAGGGGTTGTGGACACCAGCATGCCTGAGCAAGATGGCACCTCAGCAGGCACACCGAAAAGCCGCGGCATTGAGGATCTGCCCACACGGAGAGAAACGGACAAAGGGGTGTCTGTGGAAGTCCGTCTGGTAACACAAATTTCTGGTATTCTGTTATTTGTGTGGGGTGTGCGCTTGCTCTGCGATAGCTGATAAGATTAGAATATGAAACAGATCTTCAGCACAAGGTGAAGAGGGTGGATTAGATGGATGACAAAATGATAACAGATCGAGTTTGCATACTAGCCTTCTAGTAATCATGTTTGCTTCATGATCTTTTGATTATGTAATCTTGTTGCATCCTCTCTATTTATAATGACCTTGTTTTGTGTGTTGCACGGACGGTTTTAGGTCTTTAACCAGCAGTTGATGTCACATAAACTACATTTGAACTTCATGGCAATGTTGCTTGGAGTTTAGTGCTTTGAGTATGGCTACCTGTAATGGATCTAAGGAGAAATGTCAGACAAAGATTGATCCCAAAAACCTCCACAAAGGAGGTCTAACATGTAATTGCCTCCTGCCTGGAATAAGATTTCAGAGACTTGCCAATAGAGATAGCATTTGTTGTGGTGTCCGCTGCCTTCTATGCACATGCAGAGCACTTGGGCTCGTGACGTTGCTAACTGGACCCTAGAGGAGTGTGGTGTGGTTTGATGAGTCAAAGTACCAATAGTTTTGGGGTAATAGTAGTAGGGTTCAGACCCCATGAAGCCATAGAGCCTAGTTGTCACTGAAAAGTGAAAGTGAACTATTTGCCTACTGTGCTTGCACAGAGGAATGTGGAGGAATGCCCAGAGCAGGGTGCTGCCCAAAACCACAGTGCCCAGATAGCCCCTTACTCAGGGGGAACCTCAGTCTTGTCCTGTGTGGGGATTGAATCTGGGTTCTTCGGGTCACAAGACCGGTTCCCTAACTACTAGGCCATGGCACACTGTCTGAATGGCAAAGATACAAGAGGGGTGTAATTGGGAGGCACAGGCCCCTATTACAGTTTTGATGGCCAAAATATCAAGTCATAGCCAAAAGGCAGAGTTGTGCAATACCTTGTTGGAGGTAATATTGTAATTTTATTCTTTAGTGTTGGCTCCAACAGAAGTTTCAATTTCTTGACCCTGTGGAAGATTTTAAGTACCTTATTCAAATTTGATAAAAAAAGATTGAGAGAATGACAGACATGTGGAATTGTACTGGTCTCTGGTTGTAAAGCAGTCTACTGTCTACTTGTCTACTTTCACAAGTAGGAAGAAGGAATAAGGTCACAGGTACAAGCAATAGAAATCATGTCCCTCCACAGGGTAGCCGGACATAATCTTTTTGATAAGCCACAAAATCCTACACGTTGAGGAGCCAGAGGAAATGCTTGCTTTGGGGATTACATGTCACAGCTGGCCTCTACATATGCTGACATTATTTATTTGCATTTGTGTCTAGGCAGCAGAGCGTGATTGGGAAGAAAAGAGGGCAAGTCTAACCCAGTTTAGTGCCCAGGACATAAATCGTCTTTTGGAGGAGACACAAGCAGAACTGATGAAGGCCATCCCTGATCTGGATTTTGCTGCCAAGCAAATCACCAAACCTGCTGTGCCCCCAAAACCACAGCTCTCCTCTCTACCCAAACCTGCCTCGCCATCCTCCACACCGTGCTGTACACCCGAACACCAACCAGGAAAGCCGCCGCCTAAACCAGCCGGCAAGGAAGGCATTCAGCGTAGGGAATCAGGTAATACTTATTAACCCAAGCTTGGCATTACAGTCATCAAGCAAGAGACCTGGACACCTTTGTTTTGTTGGCAGAAGATCCCATAATCCTTTGAATCCTGTAATGTCAAACGTGGCAACCTGGTAAATATCTTTTCCAAGTACGGATTATGACTTACCTTTAGCTAAGCACAGTATACCAGCACGTTTGAGTCACAGACGTTCGTTGCCGCAGAAAGTTTTGACATTATTTGTCATGTTAGAATATCTGCAGTACCAACATCTGACCAGTCTGTGTTGTGTGCTGTTTGTCTTGGATGGACTGAATGATCATAGGGGAGTTGACTGTTCCACGATACCGAACAGAGAAGCCGTCCAAGTCTCCACCGCCTCCACCGCCACGTCGCAGTTTCCCATCAGGGCATAGGCTAACCACCAACAGCAGTGGTGAGGTTGTCATCGTTAACAAGAGTGTTAACGTAAGGAATACATTTATTCTTTATCATGTTTTTCACATCTTTAATGTGCTTGGCAAAACAAACCATATAGAACGGTTTTGGACCTGAGGAGGATTTCTTGCTGTACTCAGTATGGGTTACTATGCTGTCTCACAGCTCCAAATCCAAAGAGAATAATTAGCGTATTCAGTGATCTAATTTACATATCGTTTCCTCTCTCTGGTTTGCATGTGACACCATTCACACAATTCTTTCTTGATCTGTGATACGCAATTACAATTTGTTTAATTGATCCCAATTCACATGCAAATTAGGACGTATTTATTTCTTTAGGGTGTTTGTAAATTAGGGGCGTGACGTTTTAATGTTTTGCGTTTCGTTTTTGTTTGTTCAGTAGCAGGTTCACAAGCTAGCTGAAGAACAGTTGATGTATTTGATGGGTAACTCTTAGACTACATTTACATTTGTGCCATTTGGCAGACGCTCTTATCTAGAGCGACTTACAAGGTTACTGGTATTACAGGTAGGCCAACGTAGGGTTAGGAGTCTTGCCCAGATACCTTTATTGGTGTAGCACAGACTGGTTACCCAGACTGGGAATCAAACCCAGGTCTTTTACATGGGAGCCAATGATGTTACCATTGGCGTCGGAAGCATTTTTAATGTGGGGGGGGGACACATGAATGAGATGAGATTGGGGGGGGGGAGGCCCTCCCCCACAAAATTTTTTATTAATTAGATTCCTTTTCTTGCATTTTTGTGTATTTTTAACAGATTTAAATGATAGCTATCATTAAGCTAGCTGATAGATCTCCTAACATTAATTAACACACTAACTGCACTAACATTTCCACTGGAACAAAAATTGACTTACTTTCCACTTCTTTGTAAAGAATTTCCTTATGTCCAT
>JAOVVF010000044.1:1475662-1492197 GCA_028565595.1 Duopalatinus emarginatus
GCAGACCTCTGGCATGCACCTTTACTGTCTCTGTACTGAAGATTCACTTCACTGACATGCAGAAAACCCGGAGTGGAATTTCAGTGGTATGTGTTTTCTCCTATTGATGAAGTGGAATGAATTCTTTTGCGAAGAACTAATGAACTAATAATATTTTATATTAAACGTGGGGGGGGTCCAAACGAACAATTTTGAAATGTGGGGGGGTCTCGTCCCACTCACGTTCAATGGTTGCAACGCCCATGGATGTTACCACTGTACCACACCAACCACTAGGATTGTGTTTAGTGTAGAATTGAAGTGCCAGAAAAGCTGGTACAGACGAGCCCGTGCAAAATACATACTCTTGTATGTGGCTCCATACTGGTGTGGGGTGTGTTTAGCTGTCGAACAAATTTGGGATGTTAACTGACCATTCTGACCATTTTTGTATTATAAAGTTTGTGGAGTCTGTGTCCTGCCGGGCAAGTCTACCAGTTATTCTGGTACTTCAAAATATGCTTAAATAACATTTCTGAAACCTTTTGAAGATATTGTTGCTATTTCCCAAACCCTTCGTTACTGTTGGCTCTCTACAGAAACTCGAAAAGAGCGAAAACTGTGAGGAGTCAGATGCACAAACCCAGTCTCAGACTCCACCTGTTAAACTCAGACGACCTTCGACCTCTGACGGGCCCCGGCCCTCGTCTACGCCACCGGTTATCGCTGCTTCTGGGGTGAAGGAAGATGAGGATGAGGAGGAGAGGATCCTGGCAGAGCTTGAGGTAAAATACAGATCAAATGCTAATTTAAATTTTTCAATAATAATAATAAAAACATAATAATTATTGTTATAGTTGACATGATGCTACGTTTTAATCAAACGGTAATGCATTACTGTTCAAAGCACACAGTGTTATTTGTTTTTTGTTTCGGTCCCCTAAGCATTGATGTATAATTATCATCTCATTATGTATTTTTGGACGTAAAATGAGTGAAAAATAACCAGTGGAGAAAAGTATTTATGCAAAAAAAATGTAAATGAAGCTACCAATTAGAAGCTTAATGTTGGTCATATCTTAATTTCTCCTTACACACACACACACACACACACACACACACACACACACACACACACACACACACTCATATGGCAGATCTTCCAGCCAGCACTGGTAAGGCCCGTCACCCCCAAGTCCGTCAACCTCCCACAGTCCACCAATCCTGACAGCAGCGCTCCCAGTTTGGTTCAGTGGACATGCAGCAGTTTGTGGTTTGAGGTAACAGGTTTATTCACCCCCTCAAAACCTCTCCTGGTTTTCCTTCTCCTTACATGCTAATGCTCATTATATACTGGATACACTGGCAACATTTTAAGACACTTTCTCTTCACACTACAGTGCTCTTGTATTCTTAAATTGGACCAGGCTGGGTTTATAGTAACCACTTACAGGGGGACAATCAAACCACTCATTGACCTCTGTGCTTGTACACGCAGCAGAATTTGACCAATATCCAGGGGTTAGGTGCCTTGCTCAAGGGCACTTCTGTCGTGTCTTGTCAGATTGAACCAGAGACCTGGTTCCTGCCTCTGAGTAGAGGTCTTTACAAATGTAGTAGCGTAAATTATGAATACTGTATAGATTTTTATTTGTCAGGAGACCAAATCCTGGAGCCAGTCAGGCAAACAGTTCTGTTATGGCGCTGTGGCTTGACAATATGGTTTATTATATAGAAAATAAAATATATAATAGCGGTTGATGAGTGTCTGTTAAGGTTATCTCCATCAAAGTGGACTCAGTGGCTGGTGGTATCATATCTTGACATGTATTATACATATAATGTATAATTATAATGTTGAGGAATAATCTGGTAATTACAGTGATTGTACTGGAAACTAATTAGCTACATCGCTCACAGAGGTTTAGCGATATAACTAGCGTCCTACTGAAAACTGTTAGCTGGGTTTTTTTAATTGTTGGACATAAAGATGCGTTGGAAAGTTTAAAGCAGCGATGGTGTAGTATCTGAGCTTCTTGTCATTTAGATTCTACAAGAGGGCCTGCAGGGTCCCCAGTTTGAATGGAGCTTCTCTGTATTTCTAGTCTGGGGCCTTTCTGGTGGTTCAAACAAAGCCTTATATGGTCATGTTTTCGACTATATGGACAATGTATTCAAAGGGGGACGTTCTGAACGAGTTAAGTCATTTCTATATGTTTGAACCATATGGTTTCAATGAGGTCCTTTGGGAAGTATATACGTTTTCAGGCGTGCTGGACCAAAGGAGAGGCAAAAATCGGGCAGTCTCTCCAAGCTGAATCTGCAAAAGCTTGATCTCACTTGTCAAACTTTGTAAATAAAACTTCTGATTTACAAATAACACAGTGTCAAAGAGAATCCTTTCTGCATTATCTACACTGAAGAAAATACCACAATGGCATAGTTAACTTGAAAAGTAATCTGATTACTGATGATTCCTTTAAAAAGTAACCTAATTACTTTAATGATTACTCGATTACAAAAGTAACTAAGTTAGATTACGAGTTACTTTATTAGTTACATTCAGCAGCTGCTAACACCCCCCCCCCCCCCCCCCCCCCCCCCCCCGCATGTCAAAATAAAAATGACAACCAGATTTGCCAATACTCACTTTATTGGAAGTACATTTTAACAGTAACAGTGAATCACCTGACATGTAAAGTTGAAGTCCAGTTTTTTAGTTTGGGTGGTGGTGGTGGTGGTGGTGGTGGTGGAGGACCTACTACATTAATCACAGCTCTCTGCTTCACACCACCTGGTAGGATTTGCTCTGTAAGTCTGACTGACGCCAAGCTGCGACTCCAAATGTTTCTTCAGATTTGACGTAGTGTTTTTGAAGCTAGTCAGCACTTTGTCTCCAGAACAGAGTGAACAACCAACCTTGATATTATCATCCAAAAGTGGTAAGATTAGAGTTTTACATTACTAAGTAACACATTACTAAAATCATGTTTTAACGTTTTTCCAATCTGGTCCTGGTACTTTTACACCAATTAAGGACTCCTTTAGTCTGTTTTTTTTTTGTTTTTTTTAACAGTTAGGTCACAAGAACCAAAACCTTTAGATGTTTTATTTTTTAATATATATATATAATAATATAGCTTTGTATTGTAGCAACGTTTAATGTAGCTTTGTGCTCACAAAAAAAAAAAAAAACAACCCAAGCACTTAGTCAGCCAACTAACAAGCCTCAAAACGTTGCCAGTATATTATGGACATGAATTAATTTTCATAACTCAAACTGTAGTCTTAATCACATTATTTTAATTTTCTCTCCCTATTTAAATTTTTTTACATACATTTTCCTTTCCTTTGTAAAATAAATTCAAATGAGCTCAAGCAGGAAACTGCGTCATAATATATAATATTATATAATATTACGTTATAATATTACGTTAAACTACTTCCCGATCCCACACAGCTTCGCTCAGTTGCTTCGTTGGACAACTTCAGCCTGGTCTGCGTTCTTGTTTGCTGGTGTGATTTAACGATGGTGTCAGCTTCACTGTTTAGACGTTTTGTGCGTGGGCGCGTGACACGGAAAGTGTGTGCTTTCTGTTGTTCACGGCGTGAGGTAATATGTTACAGTCAACTCCGCTAGTGGAACTGTCATAACAGAGGAGAGTGGAAATAGAGAGCGACGTTTATTGTTTATCGTACACACACGCTAGCTGTCAATATTCTTTTGCTTATAAATATATGTATATATACATACATATTATATACATACAAATATATTTATATATTTTTGTTTCTGCAGGTCTTCCAGCACTTACATTTGTCTTTTTTCCTCCCCTCCAGAATGCAGGGTCGGCTAAGACGTCATCGTCCTCATCATCTCGTCTGAAGCAGCTGCAGCAAAGCAGCTTGGAGCGGAAAAACAGGAAGCAGCGTGAGCAGCAGGGCCAGCAGCAGGTATTTCACTTCTAACAGCTTCTGGCGCTAATGCTTCTGACCAAAACCCGACGTCCTAGGACTGAGTGCTACCTGTACCTGTACGCGTACCCGATGACGCTTGCTATCTGAGCGCTAGTCTGTTTCTATGCTAGCACTTACGGACACCCCAAGTCAACAGCTAAGCTCAAGTAAGACCAACTGTGACGTCCAAACGTTTCTGACCGTGGGCATGATGTCTAACCCTCTGCAGAGGGCGCAGCCAATCAGCAGATCCCATTGTCTTTTCACTTTTTATTTAAAGTCTTATTATTATTATTATTATAATTATCATTATTATTATATTGCTTTCAGGATTTCTCGTTGTTGTTGCTTTCACCATCATGCCACCAGACTTACCCCCCTTATGCACTAATGTGTTACCAGACAGCCGATAACGTAATTGTTGACGTAGTTGCCGCTCCCTCCTTTTAATTTCTCCTTCTCTCTCACCCTCTCATGGCTACAGTCCACCGAGACTGATTCAAGCACACTGTGTCCGCTTTTACCTTTTGTTAAAACGGTTTATTTAATCGTTCTTTGTCAGAACAAACGCACCCCAGGGCTTCCTGCTTTATAGGTCAAACGGGTTTTTGCCCTTGTGTCATCCTCCCTGTGGACTTTAGTCAACATGCGGGACTTTCTAGTATGCTGTGATCCCTAAAAAACATGAATAGTGTATCTTTATAACCTTTCTCTTACCCGGTGTTTAGGGGAAGGGGAAAATCTGATCAAATCTTATTGTCCCCATAATTAAGCACTTCGTATCTGATTTAAATTAATAAACCGACATCATACCATTATAGAACCTGGCAAAAAATGTAATCTTTAATATTCATTACAAAAGTTGGCCTCAATTTGGTCTCAACCAATGTCCATTGGTTATTTGGCTTGTCATGGACAAAACATACCTCAAGCTATTCAAATTCTTTAAGGCAATGTCTGAAAGTTGTCACTAGGCATAACCTCAGAAAATAACCCGAAATACATCTTTTTCATAACTTTTTAAGAAGGTAATGCCCAATTACTTATATCCTGTGCCATCTATTTAACAGCAGCCTAACAGTGGCTCAGTAGTATGTTAATACTTTTGCGACTTGATCTGGTGAATTTCCGAACCGATAGAAATTAAGTGGCCGTGGTTTAATCTCTTTGGCCAATTAAAAGTGCTGAGAATTCTTTGCCACATTATTATCATAGTGTAGCTTTGTGTATATGGTAAAAAAATAATATTAGCCTGATTTTAGCCACTCACATTAGGGAAGGGTGGAGAGGCCATAGCATTATAAGTACATGTACAGTCAGTTGACCATAGGGGAAAGAGCGCAGGATGTGAAAGACAATCGTTTTCATGGTCATTTTTGTCATTGATTTTGCGAATCAATAGTAAACAAGTAGGCAAGACTGTGGTCTCTCCGTTGCTAAATAAAATGGAGGTGATTATTGAGTTTGCAAAAACGTTTAAGCAGATTCCAACATAAGCGCTAGTAATGTTGACTTGCTAGCATAGCATAAGCAAAACATGTGTTAACTGCTGTATAGAAATAGTATTTTTATATTCAGGCAGGTCTCAGCATCCATTGGTTTTAGAGGAAAAACCAACAAATCTACATGATTTGTCTCGACTAACATTGTCCTCAAACCCACTCAAGCTTCTATGCTTGTAAGATTGCTTTTTTCTGATTACAAAATGAAAGCAGAAGATGAAAGCAGAACGGGGAGACGGAAGGCAAAAGCACTCCAGAGATGAAGCAGAGAAAAGGGGAAGCACTCCAAAGACTCTGGAGTGACTCTTATCTGCGAGGGCAGCTTTGCAAAGTCATTCAGCTATTGCTGAAGAAAAAAATAAATCATAGACAAGGAGAAAGACAGAGAGACAGTTGGGAGAGGATAAACAAGCAAGCACAGAGGGAAACAGTGAGGCCACATTAGACAGAAGGGTTAGGCCATTAGTGATCTCTGAAAACATTAGCTAGCTAGCTGACTGACAGCGGTGCACTGAGACTGATTAATCCCCCGTAACTGATCCAAGGAGGACAGACACAAAAGTCTCAGCAGGAAAGACGCCATACTCTGCTGGGTGATGCCGAATTGCTGTACACATGTCTAGAAAAGAATCCTGACATGAGCTCGAGACAAGCTTTCTGAATACAGTAACAGTTCTCTTATGTACAAATCTACAGTACCGAGAGAGAAAGATCCGATCAGAAGTAGAGGATTAGGAATAATATTTATTATATTGTATGTTGGTTCATGTAAGCAGTACCTCTAATTTAAAATGGAGGTAAACCCGGTATTATTATTATTTCAGTTATTTGAAGCCCAAATCCAATGGTCAGCCAGTTATATTATGTAACTTCTGATCAGTCATAAAAAGAATGAAATGGGGTTGATGAGTGTCTGTCCGCAGGTGTCACATCCTCATATATTATAATAATTAACAATTTTATTGATTCACCAGGTAATGTTTTTCTCATATCTGTCACTTTTCCTGTGATTAGGAATGTGACAGTAAACTAACTGCTCACATTGCTAAAACTACAATGCTCAGCAGGGGTTTAGTCTCTTTGGTCTCTTTGGCCAGCATGACGCATATCTTAGCCTGCTTAGCCACTCACAATAGGCGGTTATTATACTTTAGAGATACCTTCCAGGAGATTTAGACTTTGACTAGCATGCGGTAACATAAGTTTCAGAAGGCGCGTCTGGATTTAGCCGGTTTGAAGAATGGTAAAAGCTCACTGAACCTAAGCTGAGCATTCAGTCTGGCCACCGCGCGCTGTGTGAGGCGAGCACCGCCGACAAAACCGCAGCATGACGCAGATGCCAACCATCTGTCAGAGACGAGTTAGAGCCAGGCAGCTACCCAGCCAGAGGTCAGGCTAATTTGGCATGCTAGCATTCAGTGTGCTGCCTCTCCACAGAAAACAGCCTTTATATGGCTCTGTAGTTTAGGAGCAATCCGGCTAATAAATTTAATTAGTCCACTGTCTGTCAGCCATTTTGGCTAAAGACAGTAGACTGATCTCTAAGCCACCAAATAGACAGAAAGGATGTTTTATTCATGAAAAGTCAAATAGATTGCTCGTAATTACCTTGATTAGTGTTTAAAGGTACAACTAGCCAAGTTGGGAACAGTTTTGCTCTTTTTATTAGTCAGCTAACAAAAGCTTTGGTGGAAGAATATTTCATTAAAGATTGACCAAAGGAATAAAACATTGCACAAGGGAGGAGTTAAAATTAGTTGGGAGAAAGTGTGTTTACTCTCTGACATGTATCTTAAAGCAGCGATGCTCCAATTCCTCTGGAGAATGCTTCCTATCGTAGCTTCAAGCTAAGCTTGTTTGTTTTGGTGCTGTGGGAAAAAATTCTCACTCTCCACACATACAAAAGCTGCGAAGATTACATTGTTTTAGACTTACAGAGATTTGCAGAGACTACAAGATCAATGACCTTGCTTACAATTGTGAGCATCTATTAGAAAACAGTAAGTAAATATAAAGGTAGGACATTTGTTTGGGTGTAAAGATGAATGAGTTCCACAAATATGCTAGGCACTACATTCTTTTAAGTTGTAGTCATGCTTATCAAAAAAAAAGAATAATCCTGCGTTCATTTTATTCTGTAATATTTGACCTTCTTCCATTAATTTACATATGAAGGAAGTGCAGTTTCTGAGGACATTTCCACAAGCTGTGTACAACACACTTCTTCCTGAAATGCTAGTTGTTTTAGCAGTTGTTGCATGTTGATATCTTGAAAACTGTAGAAGATATGTGCAGAATATTAGGTGAAATCTATTGCAACACAATAATTTAAAGCTTGGCCAAAGAGTTTTAGCAGCTGGTACAGTTAGCCTGCTTTGCTGAAAATAGTACAAACCTGTAGCATGTAGCATACAACATGTAAAGTACATCTTAAACAGTGGTGAGTATAAATTGCAATACCATTTCTAACCAGAATTTAAAAGAAGCTTGACTTGTCACTAGCATGGACAGAGTGTTGTTAAATGTAGGTTTATGTGAACTAGCTACATGAAATATTTTCCATATTGCTGCTGTAATTAATCTACACAATCCAAAGAAGTGATCTCTGGGGTCTATGCACTTTTTCTGCAGGACAATTTACATTAGCATAACAATAATTGAGCATAATTTGCTAAAGATGCTAATTTTGTACTAACTGTCAGAATTTTGTGGCTTCATATATTCATGATTAGTTTTGGCATAATTATCAGTAATAATTTATAGTGGTGACTGAATAACATGCTTTATAATGAAAAAACGAATAACAAGGCTGATGTGTACGTGATTAGCGCTAAAGCTAATATTTTGTAAAATTGATTTCTTATCAAATTATTGCAACAAATTTGACCCTGATTTGTGTTCATGTATTTTTTGTGGGGTCACAGCATAATTCCACAACATGCTCCACTTATGATGAGTAATAATTACTACATTTTGTACTGTATAGCAGGGAGTCCTTAAACACTTCAGCTTTTTTTATGTGACTGTTTTTAGTTTTTGGCCATAAGATCCAATTAACAGTTTTGTCTCCTCTCTTTTTTCTACCCTTGCTCACACCTCTCCTAACTTGCTTGCTTCATGCTTGCACTTCTCTCCTTTGGCTAATCCACATTTCGTCATTGCTTAAATGACATGCACCTTGTTGTTGGCATGCATCAGGCATAACCAAATGCTGTGCTTCATGCCCCGAAGTAAGGAAAAGCTAAAAGGCCTACTTTTTTTTTTTAAATTAACAGAGTTCAGGACCTTCAACTGTAGGTCTAATATACAGATTTGCTTTTTTTCTGAGGCATAACCCTTTTTTTGCACACCAATTCCCGTGTGTCCCTTTCTGGCCAATCACAGCCTTTTTCTCTCCTCACTGGCATGTCGTCATTAATTTCAGCCAATCACTGTCCTTCGCTCTGTCCTCCCATGAGATCTGATCCTATCCAAGGTGATTAGACCATGAAGGTGAACCAGCAGGACGACGCATGCACCGGACCCTGAGTAGGATACTGAACAGCAGGCTTGCACATGTTATATCTAATACATTAGGGTAAGTTAGAATAATTCATGTAAGAATGTGTCACTGTATGTACAGTAAAAGTAACATCCACATCATCAACACCATGAGGTATTTAAAACCTGTAGCTCATACAGAGGTGTCAAGCGAGCACATGTGGTATGATTAATTACTGGGAAACTGGCGCCGCATATATTAAAATGATTGAAATATAATGTTTATTATGAATATAATATTTTTTTTTAATTAAAATTGTGCTTCTTTAGTTTTGCACTGGATCTAAAAGTCTATATATATAACATACAATAGCTAAACTGTACTAGCATTTTCATCACTATAAGTAGAATCGGACTCTGCCTATACGTAAGTATACGTTATTAAGCTACGTGATGACATCGTTGAGCTACTACAGAATAAAACACAATGGGTGCGCTGTCATATAATAATCAATAACAGTCAGCCATGCTGGTGGAAGTTGGTGGTTTCCATTAAAGCCAACACTTCAGATTCTTAAATTGTTAGCAGTCGTTGTCCGTTTATAGCTCTTGACAAGTCTCTGTTATACCTGTATGCTATAGAAGCTGTAATCTGTCTGTCTTAAGGTGAACATTATCAACAAATGTAGCTTGTCATGTTATAAAAAAAAACAAAAAAAAAACGGGAAGCACAAAGTTGTCGATTTGCAGCCGAAAATTCTACAAGCAGTTACTATGTGCTTGAAAAAAATGTTCCTCAAAGAAAGCTTTACTATTTCGACAAGTACAATTTTTTCTCTGTTAAGTAACAGACTTGCTGCCATACAAGTCTCTGAGCATGTTTTCTGCCCTGTTATTTTTGGTCTTGTTAGTGTTGGTAGTTTTTCACCTTGTATTGTGTGTGTTCCAATAGTTTTGACTATTTGCTGCCCCATTATTTGTGTACCGTTAGCGTTGCCACCCCAGTAGTTTTACCTACTGCTCACTCACCTACTACTTAGTATTGTGCTTAACTATTTCTGTTTTCTCCTGCTAGGCTTGGCATAGCTAAAGCTCTTTGTTGTTTTTGTTCTGTTATTGATGCCACCCTGTTTCTTTTTGTATTGTATTGCATTGACATACTCCCATTCGTGTTGCCACCCTGTAACGTTTTTTTTTCTCCTATTATCGTTCCCACATGATTCGTTTTTGTCCTGTTAGTTTTTCCGCAGTTCAGGATTGTCATTTTTCTTTCCACTAGCTGCAATGCTTATTCATAAACAGTTTATCTTGAACACGAAATGTAGCTTGTCAAGTTACAGAGAAAACAGAAACTAAAAAGCTGTCGATTTCCAAAAATGTATATTTTGTTACGACTTGCTAAAAACTGGAGACACCATAAAGAAACGTCTCCTTACAGAAGATTTGACTATTTCAACAATTTAATAGTTTTCTTTGTTAAATAATAGGCTACGGTTACTTGTTGTTACTATAGAAACGGTTACATATTAGTACTAAACTTGTTATTTTTACCTGCAACTGCTGCTATAGACAACGTGACCAATCACACTCCAGAATTAAAAAGCGCTCTGAAATTCATTTTTGGAGGTGGGGCTCAGATTTTGGAGGCCTCTGACCACCAGGTAGCTAATTTTTTTTTGCCTTGTAGCTTCAGTGCATGACTAAAAAAACAAACATGGCTAATCAGCTATATTTAGCTGGGTAAAAAGGGGAAATTCCAATGTGTAAATTCCATGTTTCATCACGCCATACCTCTAAACGAAGAGAAACGTAACAGCGATATTATAGCACTTACACAGAGACCTCACTATACACAAAATGCAGATCGTATATGAATTAGGAACTAACTGTGATAACTGTGACTCATTTAGATGTATTTATGACCAAAAGTGTGTTTATGAAATACGCCTATATAGTGTTTGTATGATTAGAAACTTTTGTATTTTTGTATTCTAGACTGAACGAGTGCACAGGGGGAAAAAAGGAAAGGAAGGAAAAGGAAAGAGTAATCTGTGGAATGATGTGCGCTTATTTTCAGGAAGAGTGTTACAGAATGCTAACACGCTATATTCAATTAGATCATATTCAGAGTATATTTCACTAATTTAAATGAGGAATAACGGCTGATTGCACAAGAAGAATGAGGTGATAAAATCATATTTTCCCAAATGTCACTCATTTCACTTATTTTTTATCAGAATCTGATGCTAAATTGGATAAATCAAATTTTATTCATGCTCAGATTTACCTTAAAAACCACAAGATATAGATGCGTATCTGTAAAGCTTATAAAGACAATCAGAGCTGTTTTAGACGTGATTGTAATTGTATTTTACACACTGTAAGACGCACACTGCAAGCTCCGCCCCTTGTTGTCTCCGTTTTATTTTTATTTTTTGTCCAGTTATTGTTGCCGTACTTCAGGTCTGTACTGGTTTTCTTCCATTAACATTGCTGCCTCATTTAGTTTTTCTGTTGCCATATATCCTCTCGTTATTTTTATCCCGTTAGTGTTGCCATAGTTACAGACTGTATTGTTTTTCTCTCATTAGTGTTTTTTTTAATCAGTTGCCATATTTTCCTTCATTAGTTTTGTCTACCTGTTACTTTTTGTCCCATTAGTGTTGTCACCAGTTTGTTGTTTCATCCTGTATGGTGTTTGTCCCAATACTTTTGTTCTTTTGTTTTTGCTGCCCTGTTGGCACCCCAGTAGTTTTTCTCCAGTTAGTCTCACCTTAGTTCATCGCAGTCCTGTGGTTGTTCTAATACTTCCTACATTTTTGTCCTGATAGGGCTGCCATACTTGTTTTTTTTGTTCTATTAGTGATGCCACCCTATTAGTTTAGTCCAGGGCACCTATTACCTATTACTTAGTCCAGGGCAGCCTTGTTTTTGTTCCAATACTTTTGATTTACTCTTATTTTTGTTTTGTCCTGGGTTGCTCTAGTTGAGAATCTCAGTTTTGTTTGTTCTATTAGTGCTAGTTCTTGTCCTTTTTTGTGTTTCTGTTGCTACGCTTTGTATTGTTCACTCCTGTTATTGCCCCCACCTGTTTAGTTTTTGTCCTGTTAGTATTACTGTAGTTCAGGACTGGCATTTTTCCTTCCACTAGCTGCTTAGTTTTGTTTGTTTGGGTTTTTTTGGCTCAATTTCTTTAAACGTAATCCTTGACGCAGTGTTTTGCTAAGATTAGTTAGTCGTAATTCTCGTATTAGCTACGCCATTCCACACAGTTTTGCGTCTTAGAGTTTGGAAAATACCGTGAATGAGACTTACTAAATGATTTACATTTGCAGTGAACGTTTAGCCACAGCTGCTTAAGCGATTTTTTTTAAAGAAGACCGCTAGTGTGAAATATTAGCATATTTTCATTTTTTAAAAAGATTTATTTCTTAGCCAATGAGAAATCTCGGAGTCACGATACAGAAGCACAGTTCTCCTGGCTCTTGAATGCATTTCTCTGTGAAATGAAGTGATAAGCACACGCAGGGGTCTCGGAATGCCGTTGAAATGAAACGTGTAGGGAAAAAAACTTTAGCTGTACATAGACTGTGCTATTCTAGTGTACTAATTTAGTGACTTTGTATGTAAGATTTTTTAAAAAAATTAAATGTGAATAACAAGATGTAATGGAGAAAACGATCTAAGCTCAGGCCAAATTCGTACATTTTTCCCCCGAACCCTGTTTCGTACGAGGCAGCTCGGGTGAATTCTTATGAATTTTGCGTCAAACTGCATGTACAGTATACCTGAAGTCTGCATGCAGAAGCAACTCTGTAAACTGTTTTTGAGTGTAAAATAGAAATGAATTCTGTATAAAAAAAAGGATATTTTTTCGTTAAAGATAGTATGATACTCTACTGTAAGTGTCGGTGGGCTGATCTCGCTCGCTTTTCTGTTTGTCTGTAACCTTGTAACTAAAACAACTGTTTGAATCCTGACAAACCACTTTAGCTAGGAGATATCCGGTAGCTAACCCGGTTGTGTTTACAAGATATCTGTGTGATTAGAATAACAAGGACTGAATGCACATTTTTTTTGACCAATCACAGCTGTATGGAGAAATTATAATGCTGCTCTTGTGGGGGAAAAAATATATAATGAAACTTATATACCAGAGACTGTTGGTTTTGTATATTACTGTTGTGTTTTTGTGAGTATTAAAGTGTTCAATCTTGTACCATGGTCTCCCGCGCTAATCTTTATTATATTTATTAATATTATACGTATAATTCTGTACACACACCTCTACTTCTGTGGCATCACCTGTACACCTGGTCATTTGTGCTGTAATCTGTTCATGTGGCAGAAGCACAATGTTTAATTTCATTTAAACGGGAGGAACGACGGCCATGCTAGGCTAACTCGGATAACCACTCTGTGCAACCGTTTTGGGAAGAAAAGCATCTCAATGCATGAAATCTTGAGGCAGATGGGCTACACCACAGAAGACCACAGCCAAGATCAGGACAGGTGGGTAATGGGAACACCGTAAAAAATTCACTGTAAATTAACAGTAAAATGTTATTTTATTTTACTTTATTAACTTATTATCAAAGTATTTTACTGTATATTGAATTACGGTATACAACAGTAATATAACTATTTTGTGGTAATTATACAGTGCATAAGCTGTAATTTTACAATTCATTTAGACATTAAGCTACAGAGCTAGCATTAGCTTCGAACTTCTTCGCTAATTTAGTAACTTAATGAAACATAATGAGACATAATTATCAACATCTAAAATCTTAAAAGTTCAATAATTATGCAGACAAAACAATCCCAGACACTGACCATATCAGAAGATTAGCAACTTTAGCAGCTAGCTAGCTACCTTCTTGCTTCAAATTCACCTCGACAATGCTTCTTATCGTATCCGCGCGGTACAAACGCACCTGTGGCAAATGACTCGGTTCGTGCCGACTCCTTCAAGAGAACGATGGATGTCGGCTCTGGTCTGGGAGTTTGGTAATTAGCTAATATTCGCGTTTAAATGATTCGACTCACCAGATCGCGTCAAATTCTGCTAAAAATACGTTATTTTCACTTAATATGTGTATACGCTTTTAAAGCACTTTATTATACAAACCTAAAGCTTTAACCTACAATCATACAGAACCATGTACATTTTTTGTTGAGGTAAAATGTCACATGTTTTCACAGCTTGACAGAAAAGTTTATTAACGGTGTTTTACAATTTTTACATAAAAATTGTGGAGGATCCACCGTAATTTAACAGGATTTTTACAATGTAGGTAAGTGTGGTGTACAGTCATGTACAATTTCATTGCAGATGTCTTTATAATAATTTATTAAAACAACATGTAATTTAGGTAAAGTTTTAATATTTATATTTAAGATTGCTTGCTTTTTATTGACAATAATTTTATTGACATGCATCATATTAAGCGACTGACATCTATGGATGCTTCATAATGGTACGAGGTTTGTTTAAAATTATTTAAGTAAATAAAAAATGCTAATATTTGTTTACAGCTAGTAGTATTGCAGAGGAAAATGATTTACACAGTAGCAGAGTCACTGCCTTCCAGCTCCAGGGTCCCAGGTTCAGTCCTGAGTGGAGTTTCTGTGTGTGTGCATATGATAACTATTATTGCCTTTTTCTGTCCTGTATAATTTGTGTCTGCTGAATTGTTTATTCTTTTTGCTGTACTGTGTCTGGTGGAGTTAACTGTGGTCTTTCGGTTATAGTTTTTGTTTCACTGTGAGAAGTTGCACACTGGCACCAAAAAAAGTAAACAAGTCCTGTGTGCATAATTTATAAAGCATAATTTATATTCTGGTTGTCTTATTGAGTCAACACACACACACACACACACACACACACACACACACACACACATTACCACCATGGTCTAAACAGACATAAAAGAGCTGCGTGATTTTTGCTGTAAACGTGTACACAAACACCACACTAATTATATAAAATATTACTTACAATTATATTAAATATTATGACTATGGTTTAACCACTGAAAAGGTGTCTTGTTACTACCAAGTCATAACTATGTTATTACAATGTTATAAATAGCCTCATGTTACCATATTATTACTATATTGTAGCAATGTTATTACTTACAATTAAGCAGGAAAACTGTTATTACCATGTTATAATGACAGATTTATTACTAAAAGTGTTGTATAACTTTGTAGTAACTATTATTGAAATATTATAATTATTACAAGCTTATAACAATACTAGTACTATTGTCAAGGCGCAGAACCATTGCTTTGCTATTACTTTGTCATGACTATGCTATTACCAGGTTACTATCATGTTACTATGGTATTAATGTGTAGTACCTACAATGATTGTTACTACTGTATTACTACTTTATAACTATGTTATTACCATTTTACAGTTAATATTACTTTTAACCGCTGTTACTCCACAGTTGCAAATCAGGGCAATCCATCTGTATTGTAATTTGATTTTAATTTATTGAGTTTGATCACATACAGTAACATTACTCAATAAAAAAACATTTAATCATGTCAACCAGTACATAAGTAACCATGATATTGAAAATATATTAAGCCATTTATATACATAGAGTTCAAATCTAGTTCAACAGACAGAGTTACCAATCAATCAGACACCGAACTGGACTGACTGTTAAGTGTGCATTTACAACATGTAGCAGAAATAAATAAGTAGAATTCCCTGCAGGTGTGTACATGCTCCTGTGTGTACATGCTCCTGTGTGTGTGTGTGTGTGTGTGTGTGTGTGTGTGTGTGTTACAGAGAAATATCTGAAGACACTTGTAGCTTCTGTGCTGGTTTCCATTTGTTGCTGCGTCTCCCTCCGTCGGCTCGTATGTAGGGCTGATTTCTCAGACCTGTACACACACACACACACACACACACAATATTACCAGTAAAATCCAACATTCTTTAAGGCTAAGAATAATTCAGAATATATAAAGAAAAGGAAAGCGCAGGACAAAAAGACAGACAGAAAAACGTCACACTCAGGGCTGTGTCGAGTTGCTAACATTCGCTAGAATCAGATGCCCTCTGACCTGTGATGATGTCCTCAATGGTGCCATCCTTGCCTTCACGCATCTGAGGGGACACCTGTCTCCTCTTCAGCTCCGCTATCAGGTCCACCTGCGCCAGGCGCGGCATCATGGGGACCTGCCGGGCAGCGAGATGTAGATGCTTACTGATGCTGACTGGACTCTGTACTGTTTATAAAGCATGTCCATGATGATGTATTTGCATTTATGGCATTTAGCAGATTCCAGAGACCAGACCAGAGCGACGGTCAAATGTGATTAGTCATTAACTCGGAATATCCGAAGCTTGTGCTGCTAGACCAGAATTCAAAGTACTTGAAGACAGAATACTGCCAGGACTTTTGGATCAGTTGCAGGGGCCCGATGGCAAGCATAGGAAGGCCAGCCAGGGGGCAGTTGCATAGTCTAGTCTTGAGTCTTTTTTACGTAGTTAGAATTGAAAATAGTTAAAAATGGGAACAAAATATGTTTAGGTTGGCGTGCTACAAACAAGAAAACTGAGATGTGAGATGCTGGAAAGGTGGGCGGGGATTA
>JAOVVF010000044.1:1508378-1522801 GCA_028565595.1 Duopalatinus emarginatus
CTTAACCTAAACCTTAAACCTAAGGTTTACTCCCTATTTGCACAACCGTATATACATATCATTTGCATAGCACTTTGCACTTTACTCTTCCGCCTACCTCTACCAGCAGTGCCTTCTGTATTGCACAGTTGTCTATTTATTTTCCTTCTATTTCACCTACATTTCCAGTTCTAGTTATTTCTACAACATACTTTTGTCCATACACAATTCTCTGCTGTCCTGCACTATTGCGTTTATTTCATTTTTTATTTTACTATATTCCTAGTTTAACTTTATTTCTACTATTTACTTTTGTATTATTCTAATTCACATCACTATATATATATATAGGACATGTTTTGGGTGCTGAAAAAAAGTTAAACACATTGTAATGTTAATTAACAAATAAGACTGCATCAATGTCCTAAGATTGTCATAAACCCTCATCATAGATGACTTACGTACTTTAGTTTTCAGTTATGACATTTTTACCATTCATATATTTAAAAAACCTAGTTAGTTTATTTATAAGAGATATTTATTTGATCATTGTCTAACAGTGTATGTAAGTGTACATACGGCACAGAGCTGTGGGCAAAGGAAAGATACTCTACAAGAACATCCAATCCTTTGTTCTCTTCATTGAGAAATTCTTGAGCCCAGCTACAGAGAGAGACAGAGAGACTCAGTTAGACAATTATACCACTTTAACACTGTAATTATAAGTAAGTGAGGACATTTCAGACTGATCTGTAAACATTCTCACCACTAAACATGAAAGAACAACAGGTAAACTTCATTCCAGCACTTTAAGTGAGGTGTAAATGTTGATGTGGGAGATTTATTAGCTAGGTTACGCAGGGTTGTATGTTATATAAGATATGTTTTGTTAAGCAGATATGACGTTTACACTGAATGTTGCATTTGTGAGCTAGCTACCAAGTATAGCAGGTAGCTTCTAAGACATTGTGGTATTTATGTTTCATTATTAAAAATGAAAAAACCTTAAATGGAAAAAATGGATTTTGAATTTATATGGAATAGCGCATATATATTGGTATACACTGAAGCTAGAAAAACGTGGTCTTAAACAAAACTACCAGTGAGGTGAATAGATGCCATTGCTATGTATTTAGCATAAGCTTGTCTGTACCAGTTTTTCTGGCAGTTCAGTGTACGTACAAATTGTTTAAACCTAGCAATTCTTTTTACACTGCTGTAATTCCAAATTTAACCAACCAGGAGTTACTTTCCAATAACAGCACTTTAGCTTGTGTATATCTTTAAATCTACTGTAATTCCAGTGTTTATGGTTCATGGCTGCATGGTTCTGTATAGTGATGTATACTGTCTGTGAGTGTGTGAGTGTGTGAGTGTGTGTTTCGTACCCAATGTGATTGGTCCTTAAGGATATCTCCAGTTCTCTCAAGACTTGGGTGGCCTCTTGTACACGTCTCTTAAACTGGCACACAGTTAATGAGCACCATTAATACACACAGCACACACTCTTACACTCAGACACGTATTGCTAGATTTTTGTGCAGGAAATGTTTTCACAGGTACAGTTAAGTGTCAAAAATGATGTTGATTTTCCTATTTTTTATTCTCGAGGGGCAGACTTTCATTTAAAAAAATGCACAAGCACATAAATATAAAAACACACTAAATAGACAGTCGTTTTAACTGTGTTTCCCTATTCAGGGAAAAAAATCCGTGTGGATATTAAAGATGAATTTTTCAGCTTCCATATGGGAAAAGCAACAGCATGGCTAGGAGGAAATAAATAAAATCACCCACTTAAAATAACAAACACACACACAACAAAAAAAGAAATATAATTAAATGTAATCTCTCATCCTCACACACACATACACACACCTTCCTGCTGCCTCCTTGCTCTAAAAAGCTCTTGAGTTTCTGCACGTAGGCTGATGGTGGATTCTTTACCTGAAATCGCTCCTGAGGAGAGACAACACACACACACACACACACACACACACACACACACACACACACACACACCACAGAGAGTTAATGCAGTGAGCATGTGGGAGGTATAAAACCCTCCAATTATCAAAAAGAATGTGCACACACACACACAGACACACACGGATATGTAGGGCAGGGCAAACATGCTGGGTTTCATCTAGGACATGGCTCCACATTTGAGCAAAAAGAACAAAAAAACACTGGTTCCTGATGTCTGTGTGATCAGTAAAAGTGGAGACTTGCTGGATGTGGGATGTCTGGCCACAAGCACCTGAAACCAAGCCAAGTTAAAAGGGAACAAATCTACCTGCAGGAGCTTGCCATCAATCATGAGCCAACCCAACAGACATAAAACATTCAGTCCCTCAGTAGCATGGGGAAATGGCTCCCGTCCCATCTGCCTCCAACAGGCTAAAACCGAACTTTTTAAATCATGAAACTATTCTGATACTGGCCAAATAGTAAAAGTAAACTATTTGCCTGCTGTGCTTGCACACAGAAGAATGTGACCACCACATTTAACCCATCCGTGCAGTGAAACACACACACCAGTGAACACTAGGGGGCGTTAGGTGCCTTGCTCAAATCACCTCAGTCGTGTCTTGCCCTAGGCAGGGATTGAACCCGCGACCTTCCGGTTACGAGACCGGTTCCCTAACCACTAATCCACGGCTGCCCAAGCAGCGTGGTTGTATCGCAAAGACCCAAGATAATGACCTTCAAAGCAGGCAGGTCTTCTTGCTGGGTTGGTACCCTCATGGGTATATCTGTTGCACCGTATGTCCCTGAATACGGTACACCAACAGACCTTGGACCTCAATGCAAGTTGTTAAACAGGCCCAAGTTCTCTTTCTCTGACACTTCCACGGATACTGGCCACTGCCAAAGAGGATTTAAGCCATCCCTTCCCTTTCTGATGGAGTGATACCCTTAAGGGTATATCTGTTGCACCTTTTGTACCTGTAAATTGTACGTTAATGGACCTTAACCCCACAATACAAGATGTTGCCCAAGGCCTGAGCTCTTTGTCCCTGACCCTTTTCCTGATACTGGCCACTGCCAATGACCCAAGAAATTACCCAAGAAAGACCCAAGAAAATGACCATCAAAGCATGCATGTCAGGCTCCTAAGACATACCTTCCCTTATTGCTGGGGTGATAACCCCAAGAACACATCTGCTGCACCTTGTGTACCTGAAAATAGTACATTAACAGACCTTGGACCACAATACACGATGTTGCCCAACATCCAAGTTCTATAGCCCTGACACTTCTCTTGATACTAGCCACTGCCATTGACAAGAGTGGTTGTATCACAAAGACCCAAAAAGTGACCTCCATAGCAGGCATATTAGCATACATAGCCATACCTTCTATTTTTGCTGGACTGGTCCGTAAAAGGTATATCTGTTGCACCTTGTGTACCTGTAAATTGTCTGCTAATGGATCTTGGACCACAATATAAGATGTTGTCCAAGGCCTGAGTTCTCTATCCCTGACACTTCCCCTAATTCTGCCAATGAGTTGAAAGGTTGTGTCACAAAGACCCAAGACAATGACCCTCTAAGCACGCATGTCAGCTTGAGGCCTGGTTAGTTGGCAATGCTTTGAAAGTGTACATAGGAATGGATCAATTCCCCAAAGGAAACACTATTGTTACAGTACCTGGCCTCAGGAAATGGGTACTGCAAGCTCTTGTATCAAGTTTGGTTGGTTTTGATTGTGTATCCATTGCAATGGCACAAACAAATCAGACTCTACTATGCACTCTAAGAAAAGTACTAAACCATACCTTTCCTCCTTGCTGGGGCTTGCTGGCGTGGTACCATCAAGAGAACATCTTTTGCACCTTTAATAAGTATTTTCACCTGTGTGTAATCCGAGAACCATGTTCAAGTAAGTGAAGTAGGGATTTCATAAACCGACTTTCAGCCAACCTCACAGTCTGATTCTTATCAACGCCCATTCTGATATGTCTATATGGGATGTCAACTGGTCAGGCTGCATGTTCAGAAAGTACATTCTCTTCAGTCTTGTTCCAGGTTCTAGTCATGCCTTTTGGTCTTCAAAGTGCCCCATATATAGAGTACCTGCTAGGAACTGAAACTGGACAATTGGAAAGCCTGGAAGATCGTTCAGGTTTCCATAACCCTAAGCCTGCTAGATGGGTGGAACCAAGAATTGGATGGTTTGCACCCACTGGCATGTCCAGATGTCTGAGTCAGCATTTATGTCTCTTTGGGTTCCCCAAGACACCTCTCTAATGCTAAACAGCAGTCCTGAATGAATCAAGAATGTATGTACATACCTGGTCGCAGACTAACTCCCACTTTTTTTCGTTGTCATACTGGAGGAGCAGTTTTACTTTGTCAGGAGGCAGGTTCATGGAGTTCTGGACAGACAAGAAGAACAACGGGAACATCTTTAATTATGAAAGTCAAAGTGAAGTGAGTGACCTACTGTGCTTGCACACAGAGGACTTTAACCAGCACATTTAACCCATCCTTGCAGTGAAATACACACACGCTAGGGGGCACTGAACACCCGGAGCAGTGGGGAACCCCTATGCATAGTCCAGAGGGAGCAGTTGGGGGTTAGATGCCTTGCTCAGTGGCACTTCAGTCTATGGCTATGTCCCTAACCTTAAGCAATGGCTGCTCTATGCTTTGAACTTGGTTAGCTTACACTGTGTTCTTTTGTTTTTAGTTTTTGTTTTAAAGGAGGCAATAACCTGGATGACTATCAGAGTTCATATCCTGGAGATTATTTATAGGTTTCCCAGCAGACTAAGTACATTTAATAAGGCAAAATCATAAAAATGCCAGACTCGAGTATATATACTTATGTATATACTTGTAGACTTAAATACATTTTTTTAATGTTATTTTACTTGTTGTTTTACTTTTTACATGTTTCCCATAAGGAGCTTCACTCCGGATCAACTGTGTCGTGTATGTGTGTGTGCGCATGAAGTAATTCCTCTAATGAAAACACTCATGCTGTTCATTCATTATTCAGCGGGTTGCCGTAAGAGCGGCTAATATTGCGACCAGACATGATCCACAGCTTTAAAGGGAGATTACTGGAGTCAATATACACACACTTGTTCCGTAGCACACACACTACGAATCCTTTATGGAAACAGGTATATCACTAAGTATACACTGAAGTGCCAGAAAAACCTGTACACTTTGGTAGGTCACCAATGGGGAATGAACTTCACAAGGTTGCCAAAATATTCTGTAGGCAATAAACAGCATACTTCCTGCAGAAGGGTCCACAGTTCTGCTGTACTCTACTGTATTCTGCTTATATGTTACTAGGGAATTGGTCTCATGACCAGAAGGTCCCGGGTTTGATCCCCGTACAGGGCAAGACACGACTAAGGTTCCCTTGAGCAAGGCACCTAACAACTTCTTCCCGGGCGCCACGGTTTGGGGCGCAATTGTATACTTTCCGCGCAAGTGTGTACACTGCCCCCTAGTGTTTACTGGTGTGTGTGTGTGTGCATGTATCACTGCACGGATGGGTTAAATGCAGAGGTCACATTCCTCTGTGTGTAAATGCAGTAGGCAAATAGTTCACTTTAAAAAAAAATATTTTAATGTGGCTGTAAATCCGTCGCTATGTAGGGACTAGCCCTCTTCTCACCCTCAAAGTTCTTGTTCTGTAGCATGTCTGGTGGATTATTATTATTTTTCTTTTTTATTATTGGCTTGTTTTACAATTTTAATCGGTTTCATGAATATCAAGCTTGTTTTGTCGCAATCTCTTTAAACACTTTGAATTGTTCGCCTACGAAGTTTCTGACAATGATAAATAGCCAGACATTCTTTCATGTCTGAGTAAACTAGCTATTATTTGTTCCTGAGCCTTTGGTGCAGCCTGTAGATGCGATCGATTGTTAGGACTATAGCATTGTTGTGAATCTCCTCAACGCTGTTATGCGCTGTTCCAGTAATACTGCAGCGCTACAGAAACTGGTATAGATGACCATATGCAAAGTAAATAGGCTGGTGGTGGCTCCATAATGGTATGGGGTTTGTTTAGCTGCCATTCCATGGGACCCCTGGTACATCTATAAACATCGCTGACAGGTGAACGCTATGTGTGATGAGTTGCCCCAGTTCATGTCCTGCATTCATTCTGATGGGTCGCATGGGGGACCTACCAAGTGTCAGATCTGGCACTTGAGCGTATTATCCATTTTGTGTATGAGGAGGAGGTTTGGTGGTGGTGCTGAAACACCAACTCCTCTTCACAGACTCTTAAGAAATACAGTTTTTTTTTTTTGTAACAGGTATTTATTGAGACGCAGCCCCATGTGTCAACAGCTCCACTTCAACCAGAAGTTAAAAACAGGTTTTTATGTTAGGCGTCCGACAGATCGGATGTTTCGTCTGAAGAATCTGGCTCGCCCTTGTTCTTTTGGAATTCTCGACATTTCTTGATGGTACCTCTTGATGCCTGTGTGCACTAAAAGCACTGATGTGCTGATGAGGCCGCTGCTATCATCAGGCTTTTTTTCTAGTTTTACTTACGACTCAAAGTCCTAAAAAGAAAACCCAGCATGATACTACCACCACCATGCTTCAGTCCAAGGATTGGTGCACTCAGGATGTGATGATCATAGCATCACGAAAATCACAAAATCATGGGTAAATGTGGGGGTCAAACAGTCTCTCTATTCTCCGTGGGGGTTTCCTCTGAATTCTCCAGTTTCGTCCCACTCTCTCTAAATAAAAAAAACTGTTTTATTTGTGTAAACAGTTCTAAACAACATGAACATCAGGATCAGTCAAGTTGTATTCTGTATAAACGATACTGCTTTTTATAAAGTGGCTACACAGCCACAATTCTGCTACACAGCCAGCAGAATCACTTTTACTCGAAATCGCACGTGCGACCGCGCACATTCCTGCGAGTCTGATCTCATTAACATGGTGCTACGGCGGTACGGCCTCTGTTACATATCAGATCTGCAGTAATGATAACATCGGCGCATCTTGATTTCTCATTCTGCCAGCTGTCACTCATTTCACTTGACACTTTTTTTAACATCCCCAAAATAGTTCTGTTCTTTTTCTTTAATAGGACATGACGGTGGGAAGCCGAAAGAAAAAAAAACCCTCAAGGGCTGTCTCTCTCTTTCTCTTCTCTCTGTGTAAGTGTGTGTAAAACACAGGTCATTAATTTTTTTTCTGCTTGGGGTTAGGGAAGGTTGAACAACATTTAATCAATAAACCAATATCTTTACTATTACACACACACACACACACACACACACACACACACAGTCATGATGGCTGATTAATAAACCACCGTAATTTGTTAGTGCCCATGTATTTTTATTCAGTAACAGTTTGACATGATGTACTTTTTATCCGTGTATAATTTCATTTGCACGTTAGCGCCTGTCATTACCTACATTACAGCATTTGTAATGTACAGAGAATTCAATGTTACCCTCAAACATGGACATGTCAAAAGTCATGGGACAGGAACTAGTATGGTGTAGATCCACTTCAAACAGTTGCACTCTGCTGGGTCTTCTGCAGACCTCCGTCCCCCAAGGTAACAAGACTTCATAATCAATTTACAAACTGCTACCCCATGACTTTTGGTATGTCAGCATATAACTCCAGTATACAGGTGTTACTATGGAACCAAGACACTCTTTCTTTATAGTTACAAATATAATCCCAGATATATAGACTCTGATTCTAATAAAAGATGAAATCAAAGCTTGTGTTGGACTCTCAGACTTTCAGGGTCTTTAATATGTAACAAACTACTGGAAGAAAAAAAAACCTTTACCATACTTCACTCCATTAACTGATTGGGTTCTTTGGTTAATTTAGTGCTACGCCTGTCTTTGGTTAATTTAGTGCTACGCCTAGTGCTACAGGGTCTATTGATTATGAAGCATATACATGCATTTCCAAGCAAAACACAACACACATCTCTTATCAGCTCAAGAGCTACAGTCAAGATTCACAACAAACGCTAGAAAAAGTGCTACTTTTGAAGCTCATCCGCCTCAAGGTGGTGCTTTTCTACTCACCACGACTGTAATAATTGAGTATTTCACCCGGCTGAATTTCTTCCCAGCTAAAATTATATAAATTTTGATACACAGTGTTAAATTAAACGTATTTTGTTCAATATTAATCGCCCCTGTTAGTAGGTCCAAGTCTAAAAATTAAAACAAACGTAGGGTTCTGTTTGGTAACTGGGAACAACAGTAAAAATACGTCTGACTCGCATGCTCAATTCATGTGGTGTGGTTTGCACCGGGATGAGATCATTTGATTAATATGGAAAGCAGCAGAGGAAAAAACCCACATGCTAACTGACAGTGAAAAAAAAGAAAAAACGCACAACCACGCAGGCTCTCCACGAGCGACAGCTGCACCACAAACCAACAATACCATAACACAAAAATCACAATACCATAACAGAATTAGAAGCATTTTAGCTGTACAATACAGAAATTCTATACAACAAATTATAAAGACCCTGCAGCTGAATGAGTGTATCCTGTATACACTAGATACTGGTGTGTATCTAGACTACAGTAATGAATCTACACTAATGTTATTTAATCATGCATCTGCAATCCAGCAAACACAGTATGTTCAACTAACAGCCTATTGTTAGTTTTACAAGAACCTTCTCTCAATGATTAGCTATTATCAAGTCTTCCAATGGTTTCTTGCACTGCAGTGGTGATGAGGAATGTACAACCAAAAGAAACGCTCTCCAAATGTTCTCCAATAAGAGAACATGCAAACAAAACCTAGCATTATATTTATGTAAAAAAAAAAGCTTCATAGGCTTATTAACAGAATGGTGTTCCTCAAGGTTCAGTACTCTTTAGTACTGAACCTTAGTTTCTTTGGGAGATATGTGCACATATACAGCGAAATGCTAATACTTAGGTCCCCCAAGAGGCATGGATTCAAAAAGAAAACCTCACACGGCATACCAGATGTGTTTGATAACTTTGGTATCTGGTGACTGTGTGAATGGCAAAACCGCCAAACTCAGATGAGTGTTCCCCTAACCATAAATTGGTGTCTCTAGACATGTGTGGTGGTAAGGCCAAACCCATCAGAATGAATGCAGGACATAAACTGGTGTAACTCATCAGAAAGGAGGCACATGTAGACGCTTGTAGACGTACCAGCAATCCCGTGGAATCCCAGCTAAACAACACTGTTCCAGTTTTTCAGACGCTTCAGTTCACTGAATATAAACACGTATTCAGAGTCAGGAGGCAAGTTAAGATAATGAACCTTTTACACTTGAAGACGCATCGCGTTACTTCACAAAACCATTAGCGACGGCATCACGGTCACATCTGGACTATAACATCAAAGTCACAGTAGTGTACGGTTGCATATGGTTCATATCATACATGCTTTCACTCAGTTCATCAGATGATCTCCAGTAAATTTGACTGTTAGTCCTGTGGAATCCTGTTTTGCATGCACACTTTCCCTGTCATGTCACTTGGGTTCCTAGCCATTGTTTTTTTTTTCTTTTTTTGTATTCAAATATTCAAGAGTACTGAAATAGAAAAAGAGAAAACTTGGCTGACCGATGTTGACCGATTTTTACCTTGTTGCCCATTGTTGTGAGTCCTGAAAGGCTTTTCAGCTTGACATGTTTGTAACAAGTAATTATTTTCGCCAGTCTTATCAGACCTTTCCCATTGAACAATTCCCATTCCCATTTTTTTCCACAGAATGGGATTGTTTTACAGCTAAATTGTGCTGATGTCTTCGTTTTAAAAATGTCATTTACATTTATCTTAAAAAAAAGAAAAGTTGTAAACTTCCACAAAAAGCTGATTTCTGGGTTGGAAACAGCTTTGCTTTAGGCTGAATCAGACCTTTACTTGACTTGACTTATACTTGATTTATTATAGTTTTTATCTATTTAATGTTGTAGAACATCTTTAAAAACCAAGCTAGTGTTTCATTCCTTACATAACACGTTTTTCACATGTTCTTAATATTTTTCCAAACAGACATACATGGCAGCAGACGTGTAAAGGACACCAAGGTCCTTTACATATCCCGGCTTTAATGTTCTCTTATGCCATTCGGCTTGTCCAGACTTCTGTCCAGACAGAATTTATCATCATATATTCGATACTCACCAAGACTAAGCTGAACCTCTCCTCCAGCTCCTCCTCTGAAGGCAGGGGCACTTTAGGTCCAGTAGGCTGTTTCAAACCCCCAAAGCTGAACGAGTTCGGAGCCCCTTTCACGTCCCGGCTGGGCGACACGTCCATGCCGCCTGAAGCGTTCCCCATGGTCTTTTTTTTTTTTAAATCACTCGTGGACCCTCATGTGCATAAGATGAAGACACCAGCTTTGAGAGTTTCACACAAGTCCAGTCCAGATGTCCAAGTCCACTGAACCTTCCCTTAGTGAGATCATCCTTCCAAAGACAGCTCAGTCATAGTGAAATGAAGAGTCACATGTTGTGTCTGACTGGATCGAAAGCTCTGGATCTAATAGAGTCTTGACTTTGTGACTAAATAAAAGACTGTCAGGACAGGACAGCAGATGACAGCAGATGAAGTGGAGGTGATCCAGCCTTACTCTGCACACACTCACTGTATGCCAGAGAGTGTATACACACAGAGAAGCCTGCTAGCAAGGACTCTTCTAGGTCCTAGTGCCTTCAGTTCTCTGCCTATCGTGTTAGAAGATGCTTGTATTTAGGCGTGGCTTGAGATTTCGGTAGACTGTAGCAGCGAAAACAGCCTACAGCCTAAAACGTGTTTAAGTTTGATTAACCTAGGCCTTGTATTACTACAGCTACCAGCAGGTAACTGACCACATGTACACTCTCGGGTTCTTTACTCCACGCTTTATTTTTCTTCATGACACGCCTGTAATTTGAGGCTTTAGAAGGGTAATAGTTGACCCTGTTGAGGGCAACCCAAACACACCACAGTATTTGGTCATGGGAATTATTCAGTGGTCTGGATCTCTACATAATTTGCATTCCCTAACACTTCAGTGCACAAGTCGCTTGGCACTGTTGATGACATCACAAAGTAAATGAAAGGCCACCTGTCGCTTTGAGTCACCAGGTAGCGTAATGCACGTGTGATGATGTCATAACTGTATTGGCATATTAGTGTATTGTTGTATTGTGTATTGTTATTGTAATTTTTTAGATAGTTTTTGCTCTTATTTGTATCATGTCACAGTCATTATTATTTTAGATTAACATTTTTATCTCATTTATGCAGTAATTAAAGCTACAGACTCTTATAACGGATTTAGGCACACAGCGGGAGCTGATTAAAGAGTAATGAGGTGTATCCTGATCCGCAGCCGAAACGCTGACATGATGCTCATCGACTTGCTCATGTCACATCTATAAAACTCCACTTACAGCAGCCCGGTGCGTATTTAATACACCAACAATTACACCATCAGGGGATCATGCATAAGTTAAAGAATAAAAAACTTTAATATACAAATAACATAAACAAAACTAAGTAAAAAACTAAAAAAAAAGTAAAATATATATAAAGAAGTAAAAGCCAATAAAAAAATTGAATTAATTAGAATTAAATGTCAATAAATAAGTACAAATTACTGTTTCCTGAACTTACCTTTAAATCACATATGAGAAATAAAAAAAAATATTTCTGTGCCATATTTCTAGAACTTAACTTGAAATCACACACGACAGATGTAAAACATTTTTAAAGAGTGCAAAATTTTTATTAAGAAATGAAAAATTAAGAATGATGTTATAATAATGAACGACTAATCATTTACAGCTCCATCTCAATATATTAGGATATCATTAAAAAGTTAGTTTATTTAATTTAATAAGTCTATTATATAGATTTATTGCAAACAGATGGATACATTACAGCTAATGAAAACTGAAAAGTCACTATCTCAAAAAATAAAAATATTGTGAAAAAGTTCAATATTGTAGACTCATGGTGTCACACATTAATTGGCTTAATGAACACAAAACACCTGCACAGGACCTTTTAATGGATCAAAGCAGCTGGAGTCAGTACTTCAAGAGCCACCGCTCACAGCTGTATTTAGGACATGGGCTACAACTGTTACGTTCCTTGTGTCAAGCCGCTCATGACCCAGAGAGAACATCGGAGGGGTCTTACCTAAACTAAGCTAAAAAATGGACTGGACTGTTGCTCAGTGGTCCTGTTTTCAGATGACAGTTTCATTCGGAAATCAACGTCCCCGAGTCTAGAGGAAGAGCAGAGAGGCACAGAATCTACTGCTTGAGGTTCAGTGTTTTAAAGTTTCAATGGTCAGTGATGGTTTGGAGAGCCTTGTCATTTGCTAGTGTTGGTCCATCGTGCTGTTAAGTTCAAAGTCAGAGCATCCGTCTACCGGAAAATTTTTAGAGCACTTCATCCTTCCCTCTGCTGACAAGCTTTATGGAGATGCTGATTTCATTTTCCAGCAGGACTTGGCACCTGCCTACACTGCCAAACATACCTGTAGCCTTGAGAAACCCGTATTGGGACGAGGTCACCGGTTTGGGCCCCACGACTGCCAAGACTTGACTGAAGTGCCCTTGAGCAAGACACTTTATCCCCATTGCTTCCAAGGCGCTGTGGATAAAGGGGCTTCCCACCGCTCTGAGCATGTGTGCTTACTGCCCCCTAGTGTTCGCTAGTGTGTTTGTGTGTGTTTTACTGCACAGATGGGTGAAATGCTGTGAATGAGGTGAATTCCACTGTACAGTGGCCACTTTACCGGGTTTAATAACCACACTATGTTTGATTGGCCAGCAAACTCACCTGAACTAATCCCTGTTAGAGGAAGATAAGCGACACCAGACTCAACAAGCTAAAGGTGGCTATCAAACAGCCACACATATTTCTCATTAGGTGTAAATATCCCAATTATTGGCCACCTCAGACTAAAACATCGGCAATCTGAGCTAACCATAAATAACTGAAAGCGGTTTACTCACCCCAGTTAACGTTTTTCAGGAGAGATATGTGTGTGTAGATTAATGTACAAGACCCATTTGACTTTCAAAGAAAATATTTTTTTAACAATAACTTTTTGTTTACTCTGACACCGGCAACGCGAGAATGATAGAGGTCCCCTAATATGTGACAATGTGATGAACATCACGAACATCACGAACATCATTAACATTGGAGTCTAATGTGAAATAATCACCAAAAATAAGAAGAAGAAAAAGAAGAGTAATTGTGTGAAATGAATCATTTTAATTTTTTTTATTACAAATTGAATCAGAAACAGCATTTTATGTCCATGGATACTTAAATATAGAGTAAAATATTCTGTAATTGATTTGTACTTTCCACAGCAACTTACAAAGTGCTTTCTCTACTAAGATTTCCTGGAGTATTTAAAGCTAGTAAAGGTAGATCAGAACTCAAACTCAAAGTCAATGTCAACCAAGCAGGAGTCCACTGTCTCTAAGTCAGGGGTAACATTACGAAAGGTACCACAAGAATTTTGTTGAAAAATGCTAATGAGGACCGTGGTGCATTTTGTCTAAAGTCACCGGTTCCTCTCAGAGCACTCTCTCTGATGTGCCCACTTTCCCTTCCAGACTATAGCTCATGGATGCAGAAGGATTTACAAAGCTGCTCTCAGTAATAGTAAAATGTACAATAGGTAAAGAACATTGTGCTAAACATGGACAGTTTACTTCATGAGGCAAAACACGGTCAGCTTACTGAAGAGACAGGGTGACATCTAGTGGACAAAACATGAATGACTGCACATGTTGCATGAAAACCAGCCGGTCATAGTTTAAGATTTAAAGTAAGTTTTAAGCAGTGAGTTAGGAGAAAACAGAGAAAAGGGATTTCCATGTACAAGCTTATATAATACCTGAAGTTAAGAATTTCACACTCGTTGGCAATACTTATTTATTACTTATGCTTTTTACATTCTGTATAAAATTAAGAATACTGCATGACAGATTTGGTGAGCCAACCAGGAGGGTAACTAAGGATTAGCTGCTCTGAGCATTTCAAGCATATTTCTAAAAGCCACATAGATAAATAACAAACTAAATATTTTTCTTACATAAGTATTCAACCTCATACATTAATACATGGATAAGAACCCCCCTTTACTGCCCTAACCACCTTAGGTAATTTGAATTGAGACTTTAAGAGTTTTGCACATTAGTCCTTACATTTACATTTACAGCATTTAGCAGACACCCTTATCCACAGCAACTTACAAAGTGCTTCCTTTACTAAGATTTCTTGGAGTATTTAAAGCTAGTGAAGGTAGATCAGGATTCAATAACTCAAACTCAAAGTCAATGTCAACCAAGCAGGAGTCCACTGTCTCTAAGTCAGGGGTTACATTACGAAAGGTACCACAAGATTTTTGTTGAAAAATGCTAATGAGGACCGTGGTGCATTTTGTACACAACCAATA
>JAOVVF010000044.1:1522901-1542901 GCA_028565595.1 Duopalatinus emarginatus
ATTTTATAAATGTTTGGTGTTTCTACTGCTGCTACAGTTTGTTCCTAAATAAACAACTGAAAGGACTTTTGTCTTATTAATGATCTTTTTTTGTACTTTCCTGATTTTTTGTAGATTTTATTCCAGTTCATTTGGTGGGTTTTATAAAGTAACTTATGTAAATAAGTAAAGTAATTAGTAATCAGTTGACCTTTTCCAGAAAGTAATCAGTAAAAGAATCCCAGTACAATTTTAGTTCAGTAATGAGTAATCAGTAACGGATGATGTTTTTTGAAGTAACTTCCCCAACACTGCGAGCTGCACAGGCCAAGGCTCTGCATGTAAGTAACTGCCGTTAGATTAGATCCATCGAATTTACCGGTCCACCTTAAATGCTGCTGTGGCAACGCAGGCTTCAGGCTGAAGATTTGTTTTTTTAGGTGAGAAATTAGTTGCCTGGATGAGTAGACTACACTGTAAGGATTGTAAGGCTTTATTTCACTCAAGCACGCACCTGTGCTCTACTGGTTTCCCTTGTAAAACTTGACCCATCCCCTAACTGTCATTGTGTAATACGCACCCTGGTGTGGTGACTCTTTGCGTTCACCATCATGTCCTCATGACCTCTGGTGTTCAGCTAAAGCACAAACTTAGGAGGCCTGCTTCCTAGATCACGAGTCCTGCCAATAAAAAAACAAATCCAGCATTAGGTAGAATTAATTCCAACTTTATTGGGGAAAAAAATCCACTCTAAATGACAAACATTTAGTGGTGTCCAATAGACACAAAACGATCTGGTCTGATCCTACAGAAGATCCAGAGAAGGATCTTGCTGCCAGATACCACAGGAGACCTTCGGAAGTCTCATGGAGTCCAATTCTGTGTTTTTTTCTTCAAGGGCATTTTAATTTGGGTTTAATTACCCGGTCTTGAACTACCTGCTCAAAGTGGCACAGTGGGATTTAGCCATTATTTTGTCTCTACCTAAAGAGATTAAAGCAGTCTGTTCAGATCTGAACACTCTACTTATAGATCGATATATTGTAGAGCTTGTTTTGGAACTCTCATCAATATGATGTTTTTCTCATGTTAAACGCCACTGCTATCAGCCAACCAGACCACAATGGCCACATGGCACTGATGCAATTTCATAGCGCAGACTGGACTTGCTGGTTGTGTAAGTGGTGTAAGAATGTAGGGGAAAAAACACGAACATCCTCCATAAGAACGAAGTTTGCATTTCAAATGGTAGCAGGGGAAATGGAACGGAAAGTCGTGGGAATGTCCCTCTCTCACTATCTTTCTCTCTCTTTCTCTCTCTGTCTTCTTTTTTTTTACTTGAAAGAGGTGAGACACAGAGGGGACTATTAAAAATGGTGTTTGTGTGTGGGTACATGTGTGAAAACAAAGGGCATTTCCTCCCTCGATACTTCCTCTCATTCACAAGAAATGGTAAAGCAAGCAAACAGACTCCATGCCGTGCAAAATAAGGCTCATGACATTCACGGTCATTTTTATTTGATTTGACAATGGCGTACTTTTTGTCCCCCTAAAGTTATATTCATGTTTATCTACAAAACAAGCAGTTCCTCTTATCACATTATGTTTGCTCACCCACCCCCCATGAACATGAACTTCCTTAAACTTAAAGTGCAAAGTCCACTGTTTGGAAGACTGTCATGAACATTAGATTATACACTGAAGTGACAGAAAAACTGGTGCAGAATGTAATTTTATGTGGCCCGCGAGAGCTTTAAAGGTGTATGTCAAAGAGTCTATGCTACTTTAAAGCATTCATTCACTATAAACTATAATACACTGCGTTACCAATTACGCATTATATCGATTACGTTATCTGCAAGTGACGGCATCCCGCCACTGGATGTTAGCGTAAAAACATGAGCGTTTAACCACACCAGTTTATCCCCAACAGGTGCTCCCAAAATGTCCAGGAAGAGAAAAATTAATACAGATAGAGGCAGTTTCCAGAAAATAAGGAAAGCGAATACATGTTTGTGTTTCAAGGGGAAAAACCGGTATGTCTTTTGCCAGACGTTTGACACCAAACACGGAGCTAAGTACGGTAAATGTAGCCTCCAAGAACAACAACAAATTGCAATCGCAACCGAATATGTTCACCAAAGCTACAGCCAAAAATGATACCGCAGTGAAAGCTAGCTTTGTTGTAGCTGATGAAATCACACAAGCTTCAGAAGTCTTTCAGAGGGAACATTTTTGAAGCTGTATATGCTAAAGGTGTGTGAGCAGGTCTGCCCCGACCAGATACAAACCTTTAAAAATATCAGTTTGTCAAGAGGTTTGTGCAGCAATTTATGTTTTCCTGCAGATAAATGTTACAGTAAATAAATTAACAATATGTTAAAGAATAATTACATTTATTTTACATTACAATTAGTTACTCTTAGTCTTACAGTTACAACTTGCCCTTTGAGGGCAACTATAAAGCTGATATGGCCCTCGGTGAAAATGAGTTTGACACCCCTGGCCTAGAGAATGTTTCATACTCATACTCATGTTTTAAGCTCATACAGGCCGTTATTAGACTTACCAGTTTTTTCCACTAGTAAATTTACTCAGTTTGGGATCCGTCTGTTCAGGAAGATAAAAAAAAAAAAAATTCTGGTCCTCTGGTAATAATAGGATTTTTTAATCTTGGAATCTGGAACCTATAAAAGAACAGCAATGATAGTTAAATATCCAATAAGGATATGTCATGTACTTAGCACCTGACCAAATGTGACGTCATTACTAAAGTCGAAAACGTGACTTTCTATTAACATCATGTGAGATTTACTGGGTTCCCACAATCTGGGAAAACCACGTGCAGTTCCCTGCTTTAACATCGCTGTGGCCAAACTTCTACAGTTTCACAATGAGTGATTACTAATAGGAAAGCGAAAATGGACCTAAAAAAAGTTCTTTGGCTTGTGGTTGCCAGATTTCAGAACTGAAATGAATGTTAACGCACATCAGGTGCAGAGCAGAAGTTCAACCAAGTGAATCATATTTAAAATATATGTAATATATGTACAAGAAAGTGTTTTTGCTATGAAGACATTTGAGATCTATAGATAAATACAATTGACAGATCAGATATCTATTTATTAGTAGGACAGTATTATCTAAGATAGACCACAATTCAAAATTTTAAGTTTAATTCCCTGATATTTGCACTTACATATTACGTAGACGAGCCTTGCACCTTCTGTATGAAGCCACCCATTTGTCAAGTGATCAAAAATATTGGAACAAGCAACTGACAGGTGTCGGTCCTGATAGGTCAGTGAATAGGTCTAAGCCCACGGTTTCAACCGTGACATAAAGACCAACACATAAAGGCCAACGCAACCATTTGTAAGGTCCTACAAAAAAGAAAAAAAAAGGAAAGCATTGGGGTCATAGGTCAACCAAGGAAAATATCAGCGGTTGATGACTGGAAAATTGTCAGAGAGGTGAAGAAAAACCCACACAACGTGCAGAAAACCCCACAAATCAACAATCAGTGCCATAAACAACCTCTCCAGGGCAAAGGTAAAGGCATCGCGGCAACTTTGAGAGCAAAACAATAGAAGACTTACCACAAGTAACCACTCATCAGCAGTAAGAAGCAGTACAGAGGTCGAACAACATTTCTGAAGTCAAGTGATTGAAAGGCTGAAGTTTGGAGAAAGGATCTGCTCATGATCCAAAACATATGGATTCACTGGGCTTGGGCTTGCATGACACCAAGCTCACTCATCCAGGGAACAGGAAGGGGGTCATCCTCTAACTGTTCCCACAAACTTGGGAGCACCAAATTGGCCAAAATCTCTTAGTATGCCAAAACATTTTACTGGAACTGAGGTGTCGAGCCCAACTCCTGAAGAACAACCGCACACCATAATTCCTCCTCCACCAAACTTTACACCCACAATGTAAAGACCTGGAACTGTCCATTGGATTACCAGACAGAGAAGGTGATTTGTCACTCCAGAGAACATTGTGGATTGGCTGTTTTGTTTGTTTTACAGGTTTTCTCCAAACTCTCAGTAGATGCGCTACTATGCACCAAGAAAGCACAAGCGACTTGGATGGGTCTACTGAGAGGGACATTTAGAAAAATCTGGATTTTTAAGGACATCTCGCTGCAGAAATGTAGAAGAAATGAAATCTGTTGTGTTGTGTACATTGTTAATGACACCGGTTTGTGTGTGAGGGGTGGATGACCAGACAGAAACCCCAAGCAGGTGAATCGGTCCCTGACGTTCGGCAATATAGTGGCTCGATCAACTTTATCCTGAGAAACCTTTATGTAGGGTGGGAAAAACCCAATCTGGCAACATGTGCACATGTTGTTACGCATGGCTCGTTCCCATAAAACACAAGCACGCGTTCATGTTGTCAACTTCCCTTAATTACATTTGCTGAGAGGACAGAAGAGGACTGAACACGTCCGTGTGTCTGTCAGTCTGTCTTTCTGTCAGAGACATGGCTTTTGCTCTGTCGGTCCTCATCGCGCTGCTCGGCCTGTGCGCCGGAGACGTCGGAGATTTCACGCCGTGCCTGAACTTTTTCTACCGGGCTCGGCCACCCACAGGCATTGCGGGAACTCCGATCTGTCAGCGCTACATGAACCGCTACCACTTCGCCACGCTGTACAGCCGGCAGCGCCGCTCGCCCTGGTTCTCCGGCTACGTGTTCTCGGCGCCGCAGGGGAAGCGCCCCAGAGGGGAGTGGAAGTATGAGCCGCAGGTAAACACAACCGAAGTGTGGCGCTGTGTTTTTCACGGGAAACGAGGCAGCAGGGCGCCTACAAGTCGTGCCACAGACTAATTTCCATAGCGCGCGCGCGTGTGTTTGTGTGTGTGTGTGTGTGTGTGTGCGCGCGCGCGCGACAGTCTTTATCATCTGGGCGTTTATTCAGATGCACCAGGGTTGTGTTATAACAAAGAAAATAATCTACAACATGGTTGTGTGGTGTGTCCTGAACTTGTTTTATATATATATATATATTTGTTTTATAGTGTGTTAATTAAATGATGTTTTTATGTAATGAAAAAACGTTCAACATCTATACATTTTATATCACCAATCTGTCTTTTTTAATAAAAAAAAACAATTGACCTGCTACTAAAAACCATAAAGCGAAAAGTCCCCCGTCCTGACATTTACATTTACATTAATAGCATTTGCCAGAAATATCTTATTTAAATAAGCAGTGGAGGGTTATAAGGCCTTTGCTCAGGGGCCAAGCAGTGGAAGTTTGCTGGTGGTGGGATTTCAACTTTTAACTTTTTGATCAGAAATCTAACACCTAAACCACTAAAACAACAACTTGTTTTGGTCATAGCAACTAATCATCTCTGTATATGTATTTATATATGTATGTATGTATGTGCAATGTACTGTAGTTTTTAAATAAGTAGTGGTGATTGGTTGTTCAGAACAATGGTGATCAGTGACGGATTAGAACAAGAGTGTGAAGCAATTGGTCATTGAGAACAGTGGTGATTAGTTGCTTGGGATCAGTAGTGAGAATTGATTGAAGTAATTGGTTGTTCTAGTGGTTAGAAGTGACTGGTTTTGGAAACAGTGGTATGAGGTTACAGTTTGAACCGTTGTGTTCAGTGATTGGTCATTAAGAATAATGGTGATGAGTTCTATGGCTGCTTGGATCAATCACGAGAAGTAATTGTTGGGAACAATGATGAGAAGTGGTCGGGTTTGAAAACCGTGGTAAGGAAGTGCAGTAAGTAAGTAAGTTGGAACTGTGGTGTTCAGTGTCTGGTCATTAAGAACAATGGGGATACGTTATATGGTTGTTTGGGACAGTGGCAAGAAGTGATTGGTTTAGGAAACAATGGTGATAAGTGATTGTTGGGAACGATGGTTAGAAGTAATTGGTTGTTCAGAACAGTGGTATGAAGTCATTAGTTTTGGAAACAGTGGTAAGAAGTTACGGGATGGAACAATGATGTTCAGTGACTTGATAATCGCAATAAGTCACTGGAATCCATTGTGAGAACTGATTTGTGGTTGGGAACAAAGGTGACAAGTGATTGGTCATTGGGAACCGTGGTGAAATAGGATTAGTCGCTGGGAACAACGGTAAGAACTGACTGGTTGTTGGAAATTCCAGCTTGTAAAGACCTGACTCTTGCAATAAGTCTCACTTCAACATATTATTCTGTGTATTTTTTTTTTTACAAACACAGGTGATGCTGCTGTGCTCAGTTAAAGTCCAAAAACTCATCAGGTTTAAGATATTAAATATTTATATGATATATTATATATTATATTATATCTATATTACAGGCTAGTAATCTGGCGTGGTCTCAGATTTCAGGACAGGTTATTTTTGTATCGCTGATTAAAGTAGTTTCGATGAGATTGAGTGTGTTATAATAAAACTGTGGTTTACCACACATCATGAAAAATAAGTGTCTTAACGTGATCTCTCACCTACTTAACCCTCTTCTCATGCTTAATGCACAGCGCTGTGTGTTCTTTATGTTTACGGTTTTCTTATGACTCATTGTATGCACGCAAACATACAATAAATACAGGAGTATCTGTGGTCATCATTCTGCTGACAGAATGACTGTTTCTGGGGTTTTTTTTTCTCGTTTCCATAATCCTGCTTTTAGACACGAATGGTGATCTGATAACATCTGCAGATTAGAAGAAGTCATTGAACTGTATTCATTCGCTAATCTTGAATGTCTCCATCACTTCCAGCTGGCAAACTCCAAGGCTAACGGCAACATGGTCCTGTTCCCGACTCCACCTGCGACCGTGGACCAGAACGTAGTGGAGAGCCAGGCCGTTCAGACAGACTACATCAACTCCTCCTACACACGTGGCCACCTGAACCCGAGCCAGCACCACAATGAGACAGATGTCCGCCGCGCCACCTTCACCCTCACTAACGTGGTGCCGCAACAGGCTGCGTCCAACAGCGGGCCCTGGGCCGCTCTGGAGAGTAGAGTGAGTACGCTCCTGCAAAAATACTGCCTGGGCGATGCGTACGTAGTGACTGGTGTGATTCCATATGAAAAAGACCGCTGGCTGAAGGACGAGGGCAGAGTGGCAATCCCAGAGTACATGTGGTCGGCTTATTGCTGCCAGAACTACAGCCAGAACCTTCCAGTTTCTATGAAATACATCTTCCCAACATTTGGGGCCATTGGCAGGAATGATCCTAACAGCACTCAAGAGATTGTACCGGTGGACCCGAAGCGAAAGAAAGAAGAGCGCGGATATGATGTTAAGTTAATGCCACTACCGGTTCTAGAGGGGTACCTGAAGGAGAGATACAGGGTGTCTGTCAGTGTTTTTGATCAGCAGTGCTCAAGGGCATAACCAAAAATCTGTATCTAGACCTCTAACCCTTACATTCTGACCAGATAGAGATACAAGAGCTCAGTTGGATGAAATGTTTTGTATATATACTCATAAACTCAAGTACACGATTGAGTACTATAATTAATTATTATAATTTTTATCTATAGCATTGTCTACAATTTTTTTTACATGAGGATAAATGGATAAAAAAAACATAATTAACTTTAATTAAAATTAACTTGAAGTGATTTTTAAGTGTATAAGATGAGTGCTGGTCAGCATATCCTTCAATCTGTGGCTCTACAATAGCATCCATTAAATTAACCAAATTACTAGAAATAACGTTTGTGTTGCTAGTTGCTAATTACTAAAGTAAAGAGACAGACTTGCTCAATGAAACGTAAGGGTTTAACTGTGCATGTATACATATATTTAATAGAAAATTCTCCTACAGGTAATTAAGTCTTCTGAAAACGGTTGTTCTTTTATGACAAATTAAAAAATAAATAAATAAAAATTAGACTAGTTTTAGATTTTTCCAATAGATGTCAGCATTTAGTTACATTGTAATTTAGTTGTCTTTTTAAAAAAGTTTCTTAGCTCTTTTTGTGAATACTGTAGGAAAAAAAGTATTTATTTTAAATTCAAAGACCAAGTTTAAGGTTATTGTTTTATTTTGTCAAAATTTGCACCATTTTTCCCTCAGTACTGTGCAGATGGCAAGAAAATATTACGCATGTTAGTCATGAAAAAAATCCTGAATTGAGAAAATATCTCTTGAATGGTGTTGATTCCATCAGTAGAGTTTTAGACTTGTACAGTCACCTTAACAAGATGTACCAGTTGTACCGTATACCTCAGACTGAACATTCATATACCTCAGAATGTCTTACTGTTTTTCTCATTGTGTTTTTCTCATTGTGTATATGTTTGTATTGTAATCACTGTCGTACTTATTAAATCATCTGGATCTGAAAATCAGTGGCTTCTATGTATTGTCTGTAGTAACTCATCTCTGTTAAGAATTGTAATGAGGCAGATGCCAAGCCAAGGTTAGGAATCATGATCCAGGAGGTTTACTACAAACTATTACAACCCCAAAACATAAAGATCATATAATAAAAGATCAATAATCAAGATCAATAAACATACAAAACCAAATTAAGAACTGTCAAAGTCAAGCTGCAGGACAAAAAGGAGGTCAAACAGTAACTGGCTGACTGGGCCAATCAACATAGCATCTAGTGATACCCCAAATGTCCCTATTATTCACCGAGGTGGCGGGGAGGTGAAATATCCTGGGCTGACATGAATGTAGATTTGGTGAAGCCTTCTCTTGCAAGAGTAACATCACCAAGTCTCTTCTTGTCTAGGATCTCTAAAGTTTGGTCTACCTCTTTATTTATTATTGTTAGGTTTGTGGACACCCCCATTAGTAGTCTGAACCTCCTGGCAGAGGCAACTATGGTTTTTGGCTACAATCTATAAATATACAGTGGAATTATTAATCACAAGACCCTCTTAGACCACCAGCTGCAAAACAACCCCATAAAATCAATAATCCAATGAATTTGGTGTGTTGGCAGATTTTTCTAATCATACCCCCCCCCCTTTTTTTTTGAGCAAAGAAATATTGATGCTGTTTATGCACATAAATTAAATTTAGGTCACATCTGCAAAGCACACATGTGACTGTTATCTCCTGTGAGCTGCAGGAGCGGCATTTTGTGGGTTGCTTTCGAAAAAGACTTGCAACATTTCCAACCAGCTTGTGGTAATCGGGGTGTCTGCTAAGTAAGACTAAAGGTCGACCAGCTTGTTGTTATGTGAAAAGTAGTAACTTCTGCAGCGGATAATGATCGGCAGCTTCCACGTTCTGCTACGAGCCGTCATTGGAAGCCGCAAAGGGGTCACCTTGTTGTCGTGGAGGAGGAGAAAAGCTTACCGAAAATGCTCGCACTGAAGGTCAGGACCTCTGTGAGACTGGCGGCCTTGTTGACATCTTCAGTCATGACGATGTCAGGCGCAGTGGAGTGGCCTGCAGGCTGCGAGATTCCGACACTGTAGAAACGAAGAGACAGAAAGATCGAGCGAGAGACGGATAAAAGAAGACAGGGAATAATAAGGGAGATCATAAAAATGGGAATGGGGTCATTGTGGACTGAAGTGTATCAGGAACTCATCTGAATGTGGACCATATCAATAAATGAACAGGTTTCCATAGCCGGTAAAAAAAGAGAAATAAAATAAAAAATAAAGAAACAATTAATAAGAAGAACACAGTAATAAAAGTATAAATAAAGACAAGTTGGGAATTAAAGTGTTCACTCCAGCAATCCAGGTGCACTCCCAGGTATTTGTATATCTGCACCACTTCAACATCCACACCATTGATGGTGATTGGTAGCAGAGAAGGCTTGGACTGCCTGAAGTCTACCATCATCTCCTAGGTCTTGCCGCTGTTGAGCTGTAGTTGGTTCCTCTCGCACCATGTAACTATGTCCTTCACCAGAGTCTTGTCCAGCTCTGATACACCCGACAATGGCATGGTGTCATGTGAGAATTTTTGCACATGACATCAGCCAGAGAGGTATGTAAAGTCTGAAACACAGTAAAGGCGAACACAATAGGGTAGTCAATCAAAGGTGGAGGCAAGACCAAGTGCAAAACAATAACAAGCAGTGGTGACAGTGCTGGAAATCATAACTTGCCTTGATAGGGGAAGTTGTGACAGGTCAGTTTTCTAGACACAACAGGGTAACAGACCAGACGAAAACAAAGGCACATGGTGCAACATGAACAAAAGTGGAAGTGCCTGCAGTGCTGAGGAGAGCACTGTACATACCATGAGTAAAAATCTGTAAGATTTTAATGAATTTAATTGCTCTGGATTTCCAGGGCTGATCTTTGACCTGCCTTGAACACCGTGCTACTCTAGCTGAGTTGGATTTTACACTGATGTGTCTCTTTTCTAATAGTGCTCTCTGCCTGTGACTCCTTGCCATCTGCCTCAATGGGGTTTTATTCCAAATATTTCTAAGTGCCTTTGGAGTTGAAGCCAGATGTAGATTAAGCAACCATCATCAAATGTAAAGTACAGATTACAATGTCAGAATGTAAAATAAATAAAGCACGAGCCTGGTAATTGGAATCCTTACACAATTAGTAGGATAGCATGTAAACAAAGGGGATTCATGATACAGATGACAAGACACAAAGGTATACACTAATTAATGGCCAAACATAAAACAGGTGTACACAGTAGGGTAACGGACCAAAGACTGGCCCAAAACAAAAAGGTGTAGACGATAATGTACAAGCGCAAACAGTGTCTGCACTGCTGAAAAAGCATTGCATTGAGCATTTATGACATTTTAATAAAAATCCCCTGAAGTGCCAGAAAAACCGGTACAGACAAGCCCATGCAAAAATACACAGGCTGGTGGTGGCTCTATAACGGTATGCAGTCTGTTTAGTTAAAGAGTTCCACCCGTTCATGTCCTGCATTTATTCTGGCGTCTACAGACGCCAAATTTATGGAACGTAGTTTGCTGTTCCCACCAGTGTCACCAGATCTCAATGTTATTGAAGACACAAGGGATGACATGCGACATGCTATGGATCACAGAAATCCTACACCTCCGAATACAACGGAACTGTGGACATGTGGTGTTCATTCCCAACAGAATATTTCACCAAGCTCCTGGAGTCCCTGCCCTGTGGGGGACCTCTCAAGCTTTCGACTGGTATCCTCAGTTTTCTGCCACTTCTGTGTTGTTATCAGTACTGGCTGTAAAGAAAAGGTATAATAAAAAGACCTATTTTACCCGAACTATTCCTATCTGACTTTTCAGTGACTTTTGTTGCACCTTGACTGTCGTTCCACCTTTTCGAAGGTGCAGTCGCAGCCAAGTGAGCACAGTATGGTGTGTGAATGTGTATGTGTGTGTGTGAGATAAAGCAAGAGTGAGAGAGCGCACAAGAGAGAGAGAGAGAGAGAGAGAGAGAGAGAGAGAGATCTGGAGCATGTTTGTTATCTGTGTGATACTTTCTGGGTGTCAGCACAGTGCTGTGATGCTAAGAAGAGCCGACAGCTGCTTAATCTGAGGTTACCAGTTACACTCTGTTGTTCTTACATACACACACACACACATATATATACACACTCCTGACATGTACTAAGATATACTCACTCAGAAAATGACCCACACAGTCACCTAGAGAAACACTTTCCTATTACATGTACGGTTCCTGTTTAGAGGTCCGAGCATCTAACATGCAGGACTTCATGTTGTATTTCTCATTAGGAACATGCAGGCCCCACAGTATTCCCTCTCAAGCTCTGCCTCAAGCCTAATCTGTACATTTTGTCCGCTTTCAAATGAAATCAAGTCATGAAATTAAAATGCACCCTCACAGATTTTCTTCCCAAGCATATAAAGATGATGAAGATGTTCAAAGGAAAGCTGTTCTCCTCTCGTGGACAGAAGGAGCATGCAAACCAGCCCTAAGGAGCCAACAGAGGATGGCAAGTATCCCCCCGGACCCAGGGCAAGGAGGTTTGAGTCACAGGGATTGAAGCGTCTTGCGTCTCGCATCAAGTCACAGCAACTAAAATAATGAATTAATTAAACAGGAAGTAACAGCATTTGAGTCATACTGCGTGGCAGCAGAGACAGCCGGATTCGCCTCAGTCTACAGCGCTTTACATCTGAACCGAAAAGGTCACGTCTTTTAGGCCCGAAGGATGTGGGCGGCTCTGGATTCCTTCTCACGACATAGCTGTATTATTTCCGACATCAGGTTTGCGTGTCGTTCTACTACAGTTGGGCCGTTTTAATTATATGTGATCGTTTGTCTTGGGTATACGCTTACGCGTAGTACGAGCTGAAACTCCAAGGTGACAGCGTTTCACACCCTGCCAGACTTCCTCTGGTATTTTCCCCTGCTAATGACCACTTCTGGTGATTCCTAGCTGCGTGTCGGGATTACAATTCATTTTCACAGCGACCTCCCGTCTAAGTTTATGCGTGCTGACAGGATTTTGTAATGGTCCGTAAAATAGAGGCAGAGAGACTGTTAGATACACAGCGTTTTCACCTACTTCCTTTAATGTGTTGCCTAATTCCCTGGTCCTGGCTTTGATAATGGGAATTTCAGTCTCTTCTCTCCTCCTGTTTTGTTTTTCACCTTTTTCCCTCTTTCTCTCATTTTGCTTCAACGTTAATTGTCTGACACGTCTAAACACTCCTTAAAATCCGACTGCAAAATGTTTAAATGTTTTTGCGTAGCTGCTTCTGTGTCTCTCTTCATCCCTCCATTCCTCCCTGACTTGCTCACTGTCCTAGCCCCCTCCTTTGTTTCTCCTCCCCTTCTTTCTCCTGCCCTCACAGAAGCAGGAGAAAGAGTATAAAAACATCTTTTCTGTCCATCCCTTCAATCTGCTTCGCTTGACTTCTCTGTACACGCTGGGACTCTTCTCTGCTCACCTGCCAGACTGGTGTATCTCTTATCTCTCTCTTTCCCTCTCTCTCTCTCTCTCTCTCTCTCTCTTATACACACACACACTTTCAAGAGACTTTGGTGTGCCTCCGGCACCATAGACCTCCTACCCGTTTCTTTGCCCTTCGCTGCTCATCATTCCAGCGTACGGGGAGAACTTGGCACTGGCGGCCAGGAAGATTCTGCTGGGTGCCACCGCCATCATGCTTCTCATCATTCTGGTGGTACTCATTCCGGTCTTGGTGAACTCAGTGGGCAGCAATGAGGATGGTAGCCACTACGAGATGCTAGGTACCTGCCGGATGGTCTGCGATCCGTACACAAACAAGGCAGGCACTGTTGCAACAGGAATCAGCCCGGTGGCAGGGGGTGACGCGGCCGTAACAAGCATCCAAGCCGAGGCTGAGCCGCTAAGTGACCACAGTGTGAGCCCGCCCCTGCCTACGTACATCCACGGCAGGTTGGGAAAACCTGGAAAACCCGGACCTCCCGGACCACCAGGGCCACCTGGAGAGCCCGGTCCTCCGGGTCCAATGGGGCCGCCAGGAGAAAAAGCCATGACAGCAGATGCTGTTATTGGCAGCTTCAATACTGCCCCACGTGTGGCATTCTATGCTGGCCTACGCAACCCACAGGAGGGCTACGAGATCCTGAGGTTTGATGATGTTGTTACAAACATTGGCAGCAATTACGATGGTGCATCAGGAAAGTTTGTCTGCAAGGTGCCCGGGACGTACTTCTTTACGTACAATGTGCTGATGAGGGGCGGTGATGGCACCAGCATGTGGGCAGATCTTATGAAAAATGGGCAGGTAAGAAGGTGGTTCTTATTTTTACTAATTAATACAATGACATAGATACTTGTTCAAGTAGAAATCTAAGAAGACCTAGATTGAGAAGGATATTTGTACTTTAGCTACATGCTGACTGGCAGGAACCATGGCAGGAACCATCTTGGGAAGACTAGTCATAGACGTGACCATGGTTGGAATATTACCTGCACTAGTCCTTAGCAAACTCATGAAGTGACCACATATATACACACATAGCATTTTAAAGAAATGGCTTTGGATCATTGGATAATTCCCACTAATTATTCACTGGATCAAAGGCAGACAGCCACCAAAACAGCCCTGAACTGTCAAGACATGGACACCACAAGACCTCTGAATGTGTTCTGTGGCACCAAAACATTAGCAGCAGTTCCTTTTGTGGCTCTTCTGTGGGATCAGACCAGACCAGAGTGCTCCACACTCTACTTCTGAGTGCGCTTTGGGAGCCCATGATCACCAGTTGGTTCACCAGTTGTCCTTCCTTGGACCACTTTTGGTAGGTATTGACCACTGTATACTGGAACACACCCTACAAGACCATCTGTTTGCCGATGCTCTGAACCAATTGTTTAGACATCACAATCGGGTCCTTGTGGAAGTCACTTAAATCTTTACCCTTGCCAATTTTTTCCTGCCTCCAACCCATCAAACTTGAAAACTGATTGTTCACTTGCTCCACAAAAGGAACTGCTGCTGATGTCTTGGTGCCACTGATACCACAGAACACCTTCAGAGGTCTTGTGGAGTCCATGCCTCAACAGGTCAGGGCTGTATGTTATGGCTGATCTGTGCACATCTAGCATTGATCTAGTGAAAACTCAGTCAGAAGGATCCAGCAAAGTCGTTTCTATAAAATCTACCAAACTTGGTCCAAGGAAGGACAACCGATGAACCAGCGACAGGATCATGGGCACCCAAGGTTCAGTAGGGTATGAAGGCTTGTCTGAAAATCCACAGAAGAATCTGCGGTTAACTTCTTGGTGCCAGATTCCACTAATAAGTATCACAACCTTTTCCTATTATGAATATTCAATATTTACAAGTGATTAAGCAGAATAAACAATTTCCTGCATTCAGCATTTTTAACAGGCAAATGGCAATTAAGACTATTAAAGTAGAATTTATTTTCAAAAATTTTCATTTTCATGTCTCTATGATATCAGCATTACAAAATACATATGCACAGTTTGTTACCATAAAATTTATGACTTTTATGTTTTTAAAGAATAAAAAGCAATGTTGTGCAACGTACACATTCAAGCATGATCTGAAGTGAAAGATATGGTTCTTTATTGTGTGTGTGCATCCTTCTCTGGCCTCCTTTACTGTGTCATCCTGAATCAGTAGCTTTCTCAATCGCATGTGGCCAGTCATAACGCACACATAGAAGCAACCAGTGACGCTACAAAGCTCTGACAGCGTGTCCCATCACACGAAAATACACAGACAGAACTCACACACAATGCAGACACACAAAAATCTACTAAAGTAGAAAAGAAAAGTCAGAAAAAGAAAAAAAGAAAACAAAAAGGCAAAGACATCGTTCATTTGTTTTGACTTGAAGCAAATTTGTTTGTCTAGACTCAAACCTCAGTGCTGTCTAACTTCAGCATGTTCATGATGTAACAGTTCTGTGCACAGCTCATTAATATTTGCGATGTTGCTCAAGAGCCCACAGTCAGTCACTGTCATAAGCAAAAAAAAGTTTAAACATTTTTTTCTGGCGGTGATCATTGAGTTGTTTTCTTCTCAGAATCGGTTTTGTCAGCTGGTAATCTGACCCCCTCCCTAGAATGCAAATTTACGCAAATATAAACTCACTTCCATAAATGCAGTTATGATTTTTCAATTATAAAGAAAAGTCATTTTCATTGGAGGAAATGATCCTGAAGACATAAACTAGGTCTTGGCCCGATTCTAGGACAAGATTTTAGCTTGAAACAAGGACTGCATTTGTATCAGGTTCTAAGACAATGATTAGTTTCTAGTCCAAGGCATTGAGACTAAATATGGACAACGATACTAAACAAGGACTGGATATGGAAAAAGGAGATCTGAGACTAGACATGGGTGCTGGGATGGGCAGGATTAAAACAAGGACGGGGACTTGATCTAGGCATGACACAGGGACTCTGACTGGGTATTGTTACAAGGCCGAGTGTGGACCTGCAGGGTCTGGACTAAGGAGACAAGTTCCAAGCCATAGGTTCCAAGCCATAGGTTCCTTAGCCATGACTAAGACTGAACCTGGGCCTAAGACAGGAGCTTGGACTAAATCTGGCCATGAGACAAGGACTCAGACTGAATCCAGGCCAAGGAAGGGTCTCGGACTAGATCTGAGTCAGAGTCAGGGACAGCAGGGCAAAGGTCCAAGACACTGGCAGAAGACTAAAGTCTTGAAGGTTGACAAGACTGGAAAAATGTTCGGCTGATTGGCTGCTTTATCTTTAGCTTGAGTCATGGCCAAGGACTTGGCACCCATGGCCTTGTCTCCCTTGTCCAGACCTTGCCTTAGACACAGGTCTGCACTTACTCTCCGCCTTGTAACAATACCCAGTCAGAATCCCTGTCTCGTGCCTAGATCAAGTTCCTGTCCTTGTTTTAGTCCTGCCCATCCCAGCACCCATGTCCAGTCTCAGATCTTGTCCCTGCAAAGGCTGGTGTCGAACTGTTGTGGTTTCCTTACTGTACCCTTTTCAGCAGTCTGTTGAGACAAACTCAGTTTGGATAGATCTTCAAAAGTCTTCCACATGCCCTGTCCCAGGACATCCCTTTAAACATCTAAAGAATTGGTATAACTGGTCATAAATGGTGCAGCTTGAATTTAGCCAGAGACCAAAGAGGACGTCTGCTTCGGACTCTAGATCTAACATAAAAAAAAAACTGTTGCTCAAACTCTAGTCCTGCATCAGCACCTGTCCATCAGTCACACTATCATACTAAAAATGCAGTCCCACGGCACCAAACTACAGCCCTACATGCTACGTAGTCTCCTGTATCTGGTCCCCTCGATGTACTCTTTTACAATGCACCGAATGCAACTCTTCTACTTTCTTTTCATTTGACCTCAAGTCCATCCTCATCCATCTCAGTCATCATACACACAGTCAGCGCTTCTGAATGACTCAACAATCTTACTCATGCTTAGCTGGACAGCTTCCTCGTCTTCAGATCTGTCGTCCCGGCGGGAAATTACGCATCCTGTATACAGTAATTGTACTTTCTGTTATTCTGCCTGCTTGATTCTTCAGGTGAGGGCAAGTGCCATAGCTCAGGACCAGGACCAGAGCTACGATTACGCCTCGAACACGGTGATCCTGCACCTGGACCCCGGGGACGAGATCTTCATCAAGCTGGATGGCGGCAAAGCTCACGGTGGAAACAGCAACAAATACAGCACCTTTGCAGGCTTCATCCTTTATTCTGATTAGTGGAGCTGAGGTTAAGGTTTGTTATGTCTTAAAGGGGAGCTCAGCGTCTTAAAGGGGAAACTTTAGACTATTAAGTAAAGAAAGTTAAATTTGGGATAAATTTTGGGGTTGACCAAAATGTTTATCGATTAGATAGCGGCTGAATTCTTTCCTTCTAAAAGTATTATTATCCATTATATAGAGTGTTTTGCATAATTATTGACCCCCCCCCTAATTTCTCCATGTTTTGTACTGTTGTGTAAGCAGACAAAAAATTAGTAATTTTTTAACCCTATTACTAACTGACTCTGCTTGGGGCGATAAACAAAGCGTCCTTTAGGCAACTGATCTGACGAATATTTTGTCTCAGCAACGGTTTGCAATTGGTTGTGCTTCTCTGGATGATGAGGAATTGTACAGCCAATTGCTAACTGTTGCTGAGACAAAACACGTTTATAGCCACGTAAATGAAAAGGAAGTTCACTTTTGAGATGCTTTTCTGAACACCACCATTGTAAAAAATTGGTATTTAAGATATAGCCTTCTCCTTAATTCTGGCCATTATGGGCTGTTTTGTCTAGATTTATGATATCATCCAGGTTCAACCAAATGTGGAAAAGTTCAAGGGGTTCAATAAGGAATACTTATGCGAAGCACTGTAAATAATATTTAGAAAAACAAGGGGTATGTTGTGTCTCCAGGGCTCTGTTTGGGTCCTCACCTGAGACTGAAACAAGATGCATTTAACCACTTTACCAAGGTGTTGTCTTTGTACAAGTCTCTTGTCTTTGTTGTTCAAATTGCTGTGATGTGTCGTGTGTAATTGCTACTCGTGTTATCCGAAAACTTCATGGTTCTCAATTCAACGTGGAATAAATGAACCTGATCCTGGTGTGTAATCCAAAACCATAGTGTGCATTAATATCAGTACTGAGTCTTTGGAAAAAGATACTGGTTTTATCAGAAAGCCAAAAATCTACGGATTTAATCTATGTCTATTAAAAAACAGCTCTGGGGTTGGAAAAGATCAATTAAAATTCTAATCAAGACTTCACTCTGGGAAAAAAAAAACAACAACATGGCGACCTGACCTCGCATATCTTATGGTAACATCAGCATTAATTACTGCTGGATAATTACGTCTTGAAGGTGTACACGGTTCTCTTATGAAAAGAATCAGATAAGAGGAAAGACAAATGTCTCGAAGCTCACATCCCTGATTGGGGTTTTAAGGGACTCAGATGTCCATTGTATGAATCTGATCATGTCTAATGGGACTTTTGCTAATAAATCTAGCAAGATGTGACTGGAAAAGAGAATTGTCTGATAGTCATTGTGTGCTGAAGTGTTATGAAAGACTAAAGAGACTATAGAGACTAGAAAGAGAGAGAGAGACCCAGAAGAGGCTTGGAGGGTTGATTTCAAATATAGCCAACAAAGATGAGATGCGTCTAAATTGCATGAAATAGAGAACAAGATCAAACAGAGCTATGGGTTGACAGAATGAAAAAAAAGTCTGCATATACACTGAAGTGCCAGAAAAAAAAAAATTGTGCACTTGGCTATACTTGGTAGCTCCCCAACCGGGCATTGTCTCCACAAGCTTGAAGAAATATTCTGTAGGTAATGAACACCATACTTCCTGCAGAGCGGTCCGCAATTCTGTTGTGTTCTGCGGCATAACGTTTCTGTATTCCACGGCGCCTTGCATGGCAACCCAGATGTGTTCGATAATGTTGAGATCTGGTGTCTTGGGTGTGAATGACAAAACCCTGAACTCAGGCGAATGTTCCTCTAACAGTAATGTGGTATCTCTAGACATTGTCCTGTTGGAAGAGGCTAAACCCATCAGAATGAATGCAGGACACGAACTGGTGTAACTCATGAGACAGGAAGCAGAGGTAGCGTCAAAGATGTTTGTAGTTGTACCAGGGGTCCAATGGATTTCCAGATAAACAGACACCATACCGTTAAAGAGCCACCACCAGCCTATGATTATATTTTACATAGGCTTGTCTGGAGCAGTTTTTCAGGCAGTTTATGCAAAGAGAAGATTTCACTTGAAGGTCGCATCAAAAGTCGGGCGGATGCACAAACACGACCCCTAAGTTTAGCGCTGACCTTCTCGTACTTGCTGACTTCTAGACTTGTGTAATAATACTGACCCACTGTTCTCAAAATGGGGTCAGTGCTCCAAACCCTTTTAAATAGAACTGACTTTGGAACCGATTCAGAAATGCAAAGCTTACACACGTAAACATGCACATCAGGTGTCCTTGGCAACAAGATTTCTTTATCTCCTCTCCTCTCAGACGCTGGGAGAGTGTCTTAAAATGATCACATACACCGAACCAATATATCTATCCATCAATCTGATAACTGACAAGGAAGGAAACGAACCCATGAATCACCCCCCCTCCCTCCCGAGTGTCTTCTCAGACACGCTGAGCAACTGACACACTGTGATGAGCCCCAAAGGAAGATTTGAAGTGTGAGTTTTTGATGCCCATCAGCACAGATTTGGAACGACCCCATGCCCAGGACGATTAAATTGACAGCTTTCGTGTCTTATTAACGGTTTTCACTTACGGTCCTGATTAAATTCAGACACCACGAGAACTTACTTACGGCCTTTCTCACTAGAAAAAATGGTACACACAAATCTCTGCAAAATACATCACAACGCCATTTATGCACGTCATCGGTTGCGTCCACCAGTGTGTAAATAAAGCTACAGACGTCTGTGGAAGCTTCTGGAGCTGTTTCCACCATGAAAATGGCATCACGAGTCAAGCCAGTTTCAATATGGTTTAATAGTTGGAGCTCATAAAAATGAAAGTGATGATGATGACCTATTTGAACTATAAACTATTTGCCTACTGTGGAACGTGACCTCCGCATTTAACCCATCCATGCAGTGAAACACACACAC
>JAOVVF010000044.1:1554330-1587922 GCA_028565595.1 Duopalatinus emarginatus
TACTTGAAGCACAAAGAGCTCTAGGTGTGTACCTGACCTTAACCATTGCCATCAGGTAGGAGGGGGCTGGACCATTTTCGGCTTTGTAGGCCAGCATCAGGGTTTTATATCTGATATGAGCTGCTACAGGAAGCCAGTGAAAGGTTCTCAGCAAGGGGGTGACATGGCCGAATTATGGTTAGAGGATCGCTTTCATCTTTGAGTTTGGGATAAGACGCCAGATCCCAACGTTATCAAACACATTTGGGACACCATGCGACGTGCTGTGGAACACAAATCCTACACCTTAAAATAAAACAGAATTGTGGAGCGTTCTGCAGGAAGTATGGTGTCCATCGCCTACAGAACATTCCCGCAAGCCCCTGCGGGGCATGTGGGGGGAACTACAAAGTACTAGACTGGTGTAACAGATTTTCTGGTAGATATTCACTGTAGACTCTTTACAAATGCTAAATACTAATATAATAATACAGAAAAAGAAAGACTGTTTATAGCTGCTATACCGTTACATATATATTACAAAACAGTAAAACTTTTTTGCATATCCCAGCTTGTTAGGAGGTTGGGGATATAGGAGGTTGGGGATGCAGAGTCAGCCATGGTGCAGCACCCTTGCAGCAGAACGAGGGTTAATGTGTTTGCTTATGGGCCCAACAGTGGCAGGTTGGCAGTGCCGAGGCTTGAACAATCAACCTTCTCATCAGTAACCCTAAGCTTTGACTACTGAGCCACCAGTGCCCTCTTATAGTGTGGTATAAGAGAATTAAAACACTTCAGGAGTGTGGGCTGGTAAGATCAACGCATTTTTGTTTTCTATACTGGAAACCTTTCTGAGTGGTTTATAATATTAGCTACTTAGCATATACAATTGAAGATAATTAATGATATCAATTGGTGTACTGTTAAACCTTGTAAAGCCCAAGCAAAAGGGTTTTTAAAAAGAACAATACGTGAAAAATGTGGAAAAAAAATCACCAGAGAGATGTGTGAAACCAGCATGTAAACAAGTTTATTATTAATTTTTAGACTTGGAAGAATGTACAATCAAATCAGTGCCTTTTTCAGTTGTGTGTGTGCAAACAAATCAGTAAGAGTTTTAAAGAGTTAAAGACACTCGACACGCAAAGCTATGACTGAAAACATCAACCGCCTCAGATTAAAAAGTCTTGAACACGGTCCTTGATTAAGGAGGGAACTATTTACACGTCTTCTCAAAGCACTTGCAATCACGTCACGCTATTGATATACACCGACAAATGCTTATTGATATTTTTTAACAGTTGCAAGAATGACATAGAATGGCTTTGATTTCAAGGGGAGCACCTTTACATAGAGGAGAGTTTACATACACCATACTCACAGAGAGTAAACAATACTCTCTATACAATGCTCTCTATACAATAGCTCTATAATTACACAGTAAATAAGAAGACTAGAGGTTTAGGGGACAAATCAGTCATTTCACTTTGTATATGAGGCTAAAACCAAATCACACTGGGGGGAGAAAAGTATTATTTTAAACAAGGAAATAAACACAGATTCTGTATCACATTGGTTTCTACATTGATTGTTATTTGGGATTCCAGGTTCTACATAGAACATACACAGATTTGGGGTCTAAATAGAACCTTTACCTCACAAACCAAAGAAAATTAACACTGTAACACAATATTTCCTGCCACCTTAGGAACAAGGGTTCAAAATGGTTCAAAATGAAAAAAAAAAAAACAGATTCTTCATCCTTTCAGAGGATTAGGTAAAAAGGAATCCTTATGGTAAGTAAACAAATAACAACAGCAATAAAATAAAAAATCTGAACTTGACAGAAAAAGGTTTTCTTTTAAGAAAGGTGAACTCATGTGGGAATCTCCAAAGAACCACAATAGGACAAACTGAAGAAATGTTTAGGCTTCTGGGGGAAACCTTAGAAGCTAAATGTTTCCTCAATAGGTTTGATAGTTTTCTACCTGAAAGCCTTTCAGAAAGCGAAACACTGGTATCGGTTATATGGACAAACCAAAGAAATCTGATCAGTCAAACCTCCGGGTGTTCTTTGACAATTATAGCAGTGAATGCCTGTGTTAATGATTATTTGTTTAATTTTTTAAGAAGTTAGCTTCTATATTCATAATGTAGTTAAATCCAAACAACGATAACTCAAAAATGTAGTTTATTAAATCAATAAAGTAAAAAAAAATATTCTAAAACATTTTAGGCAGATTTAGAAATTAGATATGTTTTTAAATAGGTCCATAAATTATTCAGTATGTTTAAATAACATTCCTGGTATTTAAATAGTTGTATTATTTTACATGAAATAAATTTGATTTTATGTGGTACGCCAAAATTGTTTTCGAAAACCTGTGCCTTAATGACAACTTGTTAAACTAGTGCAACAAAAATCAAATGCAATAAACCTAGTTTAATTTACAGAGAACTGTTTGAGTGTGCAGCATGTCATTTGGTCTGCTTTGTATTCTCAGTCAAGAACATGAGTGGCTCTAATTTTTTCCTTTACCCAAGATGTATAAAACAGATACTATTTAGAGGTCTTGTGTGCACTGATGCTACCTGTATTTCCATTAAAGCACCAATAGTAACAGGTCAGTGTTGTGTTTGGCAGCAGTTAGGAGTGTCTAAGTTATCTGGTGAAATTTAGCTTTGGCAGAATATTAAGCATGAAGTCAAGAAAAGTCTAATTTAATTTAGTTTACTCTAGTTTCTTTAGTTGACTATGTTTGAATATAGTCAAACTGATCTATTATCGTTAACATTTGTACTAATGTCACCCTTAAATAAGTCTAGTTTTGCACATTTATTGCTAAAAGTAATGTAAAGTATCAGTCAATAGAACATAAAAACGAAGGCAGAAAATGAGTAAACTTGTTTCTTTAACAAACTTATCATATCAAATTTTAAATACATATGATTATATTCAAAACTTTTCAATCAATAGGCTTTTTGTTTGTTTGTTTTTGTTTTATATTTGTTGCCAAACCAGACCAGCAGTGCTATGAAAGACCTGTGCTTAGGCTGTGCTTTGATTTCAAATAGGCCACAAGTTTTAATTCCTAAAAACTGATCCAAAATGTGCCACATGAAACAAATTAGGCTGAATATTATTCAGTGGTTAATTAAGAACTAAACAAAGTGATTACATGAAACACTAAAAGAGATACTCTGTTAAAAACAAAGAAACTTTCACTGCACTTTGTGTATCATTATGTCGTCGTATGACAGTGAATGGAGAGCGAGTTCGCATTTCTCAGCAACAAAGCAACATTTCATAGAACAGTTTGAGTGATTACAGAGAGAAGACACTCATACAGTTAATGTAAAATGCACTGGCGGATAGCAAATAGCACCAAATATTTCAGCTTGGAACACAAGGTTGTTTTGCCTTCCAACTACCAAACATGCATTACCTTGCTCACTCTTCCCAAAAGCAACACAGCACATTTCATACTGTCATATTTTCATACTATTTCTTTAAAAAACTGTCTTCCTAGTCTACATCCCATGCATATAAATGCTACTATATACACAAGACTCTTCTAACATCCGGACTTTATGAAGCTAACGGAGTCTGTCTAAGAGTTACCATATTTATACTGCAGAGATGTTGAATTCTTGAATTGGTCAGGAAGTGTTAGTTCTGGTAGCTAGTTTCTACATTTTTCGAATTACAAAAAAACATGTTGTTATTTAAGAACGGAAAACGTATCTTTATTGATATTTTGGTGAGGAGATGTTTCTTATTTGACATTCATGGAAGGAGTCCCAAGTGTTGAGACGACCTTTTCTGAATTTTCAGACACATCTGGAGAGTCTTAAGGACTTGACCGGGCGCGTTACTTCCGCTTTATTAACTTTGTGAGAGAAAAAAAGAGAGGCTTTGGAGAGAATTATAGCTGCTATAACATAACTGAGAACAGGAAATAACTTGTTCATAGATGCTGGACAACATTAAATGTAGCTATAAGTGGATGAAAAGTACAACTCTTTAGCAAATTACTGTGTTATAGGAGGAATATAACTCTTTGGAGCGTGCTGTCCATGGAAAATAATTCAAAGCAACTTTAGACTGGTTACAGCCTAAACCTTGACCTTGATTTTTTATTTTCTAATAGAGTACGCTCATATTGTGTTTTATTACTTACTTTTCATTTAATAGACTTTATATTAGTACTGACTCTTTGAAATGTCTTAAGAAAGTAACTGTCGTTTTTTTTATATAACATTGATAAAAATGTCTTAAGTAAACTCTGAAAATGTCCACCTTGGAAGTCATTCATAACTACCAAATTTGTGCAACAGAAACTTCTCCATAAAAAGCATACATACATTTGCATGGCTGGTCTGACTGACTTAGATGTTCACATAGTATTTGCTATACGGCTTGTGTTTGGTTTAACAGTCAAATTTGTTTTGTCTGGCCTCCTTGATTGTGATTGGTCTACATAAAAAATGTTTGGTGGAGTAACTGCAGCATACTTTTTAATTAATAATATAGTGCCATCCTAAGTATATTTAGAAATAGTCTTAAATGCGATATCTGGTAAAGTTTGGTAAACGTGGTAATTATTGTAAACAATGATACAATGGTTAATAACCAAAATAACGTTAAGATTACTATGATCTGAAAAGTTCATACTGGCACACACTTGACACTTAATCAGAATTTTCTGTCCAAAAATCTTTGCTTTAGACATTCTGAAGAAAGAGAAAAAAAACACCAATACTAGGTAAGTACATAATAAAAACATAATTAACATAAGAAAAAGAGTTACTTTTAAGTAATAAAATGACCTAAAATTTGTAATATACTATACATTTACACAAATTCTGTGAAATACACAAGTGATGGTCATTAACTGGGAAAGTTTGGATCTGTAAACCAGAACTTCAATTTATCACTCATGTTCCTATTGTAATTCATCCTTGATGATATAGATATAAAAAAAACAACACTAATAATACATAAAAAAGTAACACATAGTAATGCTTCCTGTTGGATCTGAGAATTTCTTGTGTACATAAAAATGTACATTAGAAATATTAAACAGGACATCACCAGAATGCTGTTTTGGAACATCAGAGATGACCGTATGAAAACATCTGTCAGCGTAAAAGTAATTTTAGCACAAAGTCAGTTCATAAACATGCCATCTCAATCACAACCACCAAACCATTCTGACGGAGAAGCAATTACAACAGTCCTGTGACTTCTTTTGTGCCGTATTTGATTGTAAACATATATAACGTACATTAAGGAATATTTTATTCAGACCTATTTTAAAATGGCATTTCATATCATGATAAGGGACTTCGGTCAGGCATCATCAAGGTGTTCAATATGTCTTATGGGAGTGTCACCTCATCTGCTCTTCTGTTCCCAGAATCTCATCTTTTTGCTAGTGTCATATCCATATTGGAGTTATAGATATAGTTTTGGTGATATAAAGATGGTATCTGATTCATCACAAAATGATTCTGATTAAATTATCCCAATATAGGCAAGATTTGTTTTCAATCACCAATTTGAAAATTGTGTACACCCTTTGCTTATTTCCACATGATTAAACAAAGGCATCATCTTCACCTTTTTTCCACAAATCCCCTTCTCTTTAAAGATGGTGCTTATAGGGGTTAAAGATGGCCCAGGGCCGTGGTGGACATGTCCTGCGTACGTAAATGGAGTGACTTGGTCTTTTTTAGTTATTATTTTACTTCTTGGGATGGAATACCATGAGCGGCCGCTCCTCAATGCGTTGCCATGGGCTTTTCTTGTTCTCATCCTTGTCGTCTGGGTCATTATCATCCTCTGGGCTGGTGACAGAATCTCGTTGGGTTTCACTGTTGCTGCTACGTGAGCTGTTTCCCTGGCTTCGACCTCTTCGTGGCATTGGTGACCCTCGTGGTTCCTCTGGCCCATCATCCAAGAGAGGAGTCAGTGGATTTTCCAAAGGTGATCCTGCCCCCATACGGCCAACTCCACCAGCAAGATCTAGAGGGTCATGATAAGGCAGTTTGGAATATTGCTTCCCCCCACTACTGCTTCCATGCCCCTTTCGCCCATTTCCATGCCGTTCCTCTTTACTTTTCCGTCCAGATGCCTGCTTGCGCTCCGGTTGAGTATCTTGAAGACTTGTGTCAGGGCTGCAATCCTTACTGGTGCCAGCAGGGGCACTCAGGGTACTTTGAGCACTGTGGTTACTGCTGTTAGCCCCACTGTGAGCAAATTCTGAGGCGACATCAATGTAGGAGTGGCGCACATGTGCATTGGCACGTCCATCGAGTGATATGAACCAGGCACGAGGGTGCTGCTTGACTCCTAGTTCTCGAAGTTTCTTTTCTGTAAGTGCTTGGAGCTCTCCATTCATCTGAGCCATGGTGGAATCGTTAAAGAGGACTGGGATGTGGACTGGGGCTGATGGACCACCGGATGCCCATACACTCTCCTCTGAACCGGCTGGGGACCCTACTCCTTGCTGGGACTGCATCTGGCTTGATCCCTGACTCTGAACCTGGAGACCTTGGCTCTGAACTCCGCTGCCTCCTCCATTACCTGCCCCTCCTTGGCCCTCTCTTTCCCGCTCAGACTGACTCTGGCCATCCTTTCCAGCTTCAGAGCCACCAAATTCAGATGACAGACGCATGTAATGTGCTGGAATGACCAGAGTTGGAACCATGCTCCGGTACATGTTCTCTGTCATTTGATCTAAAGAGCTGCAGAAGATGATCTGACCAGGCTGCGTGTTCAATGTTGTTGGACGAGCAAGATGGTCCTGACCTTGGGATACCTGTGAGTATTCTGGTGGCTTGTCTGAGAGGGGTGGAGAAGGTGGGTCAGCTGTGTAACCACGATTATCATTAACGACATGTCTGCGACGGTACTCGTGATCCTTGACATCTGGGCTGTAGGTGCGACTGTAGTCTTCATGGGTAAGGGTGCTTTCACTGCTTGTTTCTGTGGAACGATGCACCTTCATAGGGAAGCTTTCGGCACCTCGCTGGGCCCCTTTGGATTGTTTGCTCTTGGATGAATGACGGAGTTTGTGTGCCGGAACATGCTTGGTAAACTCTTCACGTGCACTCTTGTATTCATGGGACGTCGAGACATCAGATTTGCCAGCCTCCGGATCCCCGTTAGAAGTGGCAGTTTCAACATGACCACCGCAGATAAGGTTGAGACGAGAGGTGGAGGTACCCTGGTCTCTTTTAGAGTTGCACAGGGCAGTTGAGACTTGCCCCGGCTTTTGTTGTCTCCGAGGCTTCAGGCACCTCCGTCTAACAGCAAAAACAAGAAAATTAGTGCATGTGTTATGTGAGTTGACAAATGATCAGACCTTCGTAAAGACCTTGCATTATGTGCAAGAATTATACTTTGGATAACCCTCCATTTAAAAATATAAGAAACAAGAGCTGACATGCCACACCCACCAACCTGCAGTAGTAGAGAAGAACACAGAGTAGTACCAGTACAAGCAGAGCCAGAGATCCTAGTATGGACAGCAAGATAAGGGTATGGTATGCAGTGATATCCCTCAGGCTTGGATGAGACAAACCAGGTCCTAAAATGCAATCATAGTTTTACTAATGTACAAATTGAACACACTCATTGTACAATGATTATCAACGGAGAAGCACTACTAAACATTACACACAGTACCTTTAGACAGTTACACTGTAAAAAAAATCTATATATGTTTTTGGTTGGAGTTCGGGGAAACCAGAGGTATCTCAGTTATACATGATACAAAAAAAGGAGACAGTGGTGTAAATTGTTTCATCAAGGAGAACCTGGCAACCTCAAAAATATGAACTAAATGAAGGCAAGTACAATAATTCGACCGGGGGGCCTAGTAACTTGCCTTGACCACCTGCATAAGCCAACTCTGAATGCAGCTAACTGGGAGTTACCAGTGGAACCAGGTAATTTATTGACAGTCTCTGAACTAAATTCACCATAATTCATGTGATGTTTGATTAAAGGCGTAAGGTTAAATATGTATGAGTAGTTTACCTGATGAAGAAGGAAAGGCCGCTATCCAGTATCCTAATCGTGAGGCCATAAAGTCCCAAGTAAAATGAGAGCCGTCTCTTCTAATGTAGCCTGTCCCATTTCTCACCCAAAGGCCTGTAAAAGTTTTAAACAGGTGAAAGAATAACTTGATCAACCAATAACTTGATTATCTTATTATGGGGCACCTGTAAAGGGGATAAATGTATTAGGCAGCACTGTCATTTCCCCAATTTGATGTGTTCAAAGCATTAAAAACTGGCAGGTAAAAGGATCAGAGCAACTTTGACAAGGACCAAACTGTTATGGCTAGACAACTGGGTCAAAGGATGGGCAACTAGTTTACTGGCCCCAGGGTCATGGGTGCCAAAGGTTTACAGTTTCAAGTAAAGGCGTGAAGGCTAGCCTGTCAGGTTTGATCTCACAAAAGATCCATGGAAGAATCAGTTGGGGCTTTAATGTTATGGCTGTTCAGTGTATGTGTAAGATGGTTGCCTGGTTCCAAATTCCAAGAATTCCAAAGATGATGATGAATAGATGGCTGCCCTCACATATCTTAGGGGGAGTGTGTTAGCCTTCACGCTTCCCAACTGGTATCTGGTGACTTGGAAGATCTGCCTGGTGAGTGAGAATTAGTAGGCAACCAAATTGGGGAGAAAAAGGGGAAATGCCAAAAAAAGGGGGAAAATGCAACAAACCCAAAATGGAACCCTGTGGAACACCAGCTTAAAATTTTTTACCATTTTTGTCTAGGGCAAATCAAAATGTGCAACATTACATGAATCTGTTACTTAGACTTAGATGTTTAAAAGGTTTGTATCAATGCATATACCTGTGTTCATGTTATACACCCAAACAGGTATGCTGGTGGGCGACCGAACACGGGAGTCGGACGGCAGAGGTACCGAGAAATGAACTGGCTCTGAAACTTGAACCTCACTGCCTTCCCGGTCAAACAGCTGGGCACTGACTGCAGCTACTACTGTCAAATCCGTCCAACTGTTCTCTCCTCCTGTGTGAACATACAGACATTAATTACACTCAGTAGATTCTCAGCATATGTACAACATTCTCAAAATCTACAGCACATAATAATATTAATCTCTCCATCCGGTATATGACCTGTGGTATTAGGCTCCAAGGCCAGGAGGTAGGGGAAGTCATTGATTTCACTCATATCTCTGGCAGTGGTCAGAACAGCAGTCATTTCAGAGAAGGAGGAGTTGAGCTGCAAGCTCCGCCTTGGAATGTGCAGCCATGGCTGGCTCCGCCCTCCTGTGTAATCAAATGAGGGTTGTTGTTTAGCAAGGATGCTAGGTAACCACATTTAATGTACTTTTCATTGTTACAAGTTTGAACTGTTTTACAGCAAAGACACACTGTAAAAAGATAAGAAAGATTTATTGTAAAAATAAAGATTGTACAATTATTTATGAGTTTAAAACTGAGTTTATCTATAATAAAAAAGTATTAATTTCACATTTGTCTTCTTCTTCTTCTTATTATTATTATTACGTATACAAAACACATTATTTAATCATTCAGATCCATGCTAGAATGTCATGTTAGACCAAATTTTCGAGGATGTTGTTGCTATGGCAACAGCAGCAGGAAATAGCAACTGTACTAAAAAAAAGTAGCTGAAGATATAAAGATTTTGTGTGTCTGCAGATGTGTGTGTGTGTGTCTGTGTCTGTGTGTGTGTGTGAGAGAGAGAGAGAGAGCGAGAGAGAGAGAGAGATAAAGGCATAGACCTTCCTGTAGGCTACTATCTGAATTTTTAGAGCAACCTCATGACAGGCATCTCGAAGTCAGAATACAGTTATCCAGCACAGTCTGGCAGCTTATTAAAGACCTTACTGTGTTATTGTGTTCGATAGAGCAGGTGAGCTTGCCAAGTCTCAGCAACAATTTCCAACACAGCTACATCCCTAAAGACATGAAACGTTCGTCGTCTTTCTCTCAGGTCTGGTCACTGTAGTGCAGACGCATTTCTGACGTTTGGACATTCTCAACTGTGTAATTCTGGTTTCCCCTGCCTGATCCTTTTCAAAATATCTTGCAGGACCATTTTTTGTACATGGCAATCTTGATAACAGAACATTTTGTTTGCTCCTCCTCCTATGGAGCTGCCCTACTCAGTGTCTTCTGCATTTTGTACCTGGAGAGCCGTGGAACACATGGATGACATCATCATACAGGATTAGGGTTCCTGGTCTTTGGGCCAAAAGGTACACGCTGACCGAGGAGAATACTGAAACACAGAAGAGGGACGAGATGACAAACAGCATCAGTCAAATGTAGATGGATCTACATCGTTATTTATTTAAAGAACGTGACTCCATCACTGTTTCCCACTATTGTTACCACTATACACTTCAAACAGGAAACTAGTGAAAATGGAAAGAAAATAACTAACTAGCACCTTAAGAGCATCTTAAAAAAGTAGAAAATTTGATTTTTTTCCAGCTCTGCACGATTCTGATCTTAGACCCTTTTACAGTTGTTTCTTGAGTTTGTTACATTGTATTGAAGACTAACTAACAAATTTATATTCATTATATCGCAAAAATGGCAGCAAAAGGAGGAAATGCTATCTGTTACTTCAGTCCACATTTTCTATCCTCATGGTATTTGAAATGGCCCTGCATTAATACTGACATTAAGTTATGGACTTAAGTCGACAACTCTGAATACAGCAAATTGTTGTTGTTGGTAACTGACTAATAATTTTTTAGCTCTGTAAATTTCACACCGCTCCAGCATCAGGTCCTTGTCCTCAGTATGAGCTAGCATGTTTTGTTTTGATAACTCCAGAAAACTTTAAAAGTTTTTTACATTGTTTATAATCGCTGAAAGACGTCTTCTATTGTTTGCCATCTGCAGCTAACCAGTAAATTATCATTTCGGACTTCTTCCGTAAATCAGGACCTTTTTAAAAAATAAAGATCATCATATGAAGACTAAAACATGAAGTAGAAACATTTACCAGGCAGGTTTCTGCAAATGATCTGTTATGAATGAAATGACTCATCACCACGTCACCAATCCGAATCAAAAACTCGACAATGACAGCGGCAGTGTTGTTTAGGTTTTTCTCAGCGTTTACTCACAGGGCACTTTGCTGGCGTGCCATGGCACCGAGCTGGTGACGTAATCCTTCCGGGATGCCGTGATGATCACCCAGGTGCCCATGCGGTACTGGAAATTCACTACTGCCCCATCGTCACTGGTCCCCTGGCCGGACGCCAGCACACTCCGGTTGCCATGGACAACCACGACAGCATCGGACAGGGGCGAAAGGTTGCCGCTGTCAAAGACCTTGACCCTCACCTGCACCTCTGAAAAAGGAACAGGAGGTGATTTGTTATTCCTGTGAGAAGTTAGTGGTTGTTTGTTGCTCCGGTTTGTACGCAAAGGCCTTTATAGCTACATAGCAAGCTAACAGATTAAGACCTTGACTACTGTATTAGCATCAAAAGTCAGTCAGTCATTCTCTGTCCGTCAGCATCACAGTTTTGTCCGGAGCCTATCCGGAATCGTAAGCGCAAGGCAGGAATACCTCTCAGAAAGGGCATAAATCCATTGCTGGGTACCACATACTCACACCCATTCACTCACAACACAGGGCAGTTTAGCACAACCAATTCACCTGCCATGCGTGTTGTTAAGAAAGTAGGAGAAAACCAGAGCACCCCGGGAAAACCCACACAGTCATGGAATACAATCTAACACACACTACCTTAGCATGAACACTGAAGCTTTAGTATCGCATCAGCGTTGAATGGTGCTGTGGGTAACAAACGGACACGTCACCACAACATCATCATCGGACATCATATTTAGTCTCTAAAGATTAATACATAAGTAACGATGGGTGGACTTTTCTTTTAAGAGGCCACTGGGATGTAAATTCCAGCTCAGGTTCCTACGCATCCCCGGGCCTGCACACGCAGTGCCAGCTCCACCGCGCGTGCCTTACAAACAAAAGCAACACGAGGCGTGTTTCACACGTGTGTCACGTTACCCATTTACATAAACGACAGGCCCGAGGATGTGAAATGATGTCATCTGACTGACGGCTCATGCTGAAGAGGCCGTTATGTGCTTATTTGGGGGGAAAATACATAAATAAAAAATCCGAGCGAAAGCTGAATATCTGAACATGTACTGAATAAGATGGATCTGGGTGAGGACAGGGGTTCAGTTCAGTATTATAAGGTCTTTGGAAATGATGTAGGTGGACATTTTGGACATGAGGATCTCATATCAAAATCCAAGGTTCATCATCATCATCATATTATTATTATTATTATTATTATTATTATTAACAATAATAAAATGAATATACTACTGCAACAAAACATCATTCTTTAATTATTTAATAATTTATCTTTATTGTTTTTTGTCTGATGTAACTGATTAGACACTACACATCCCCCTCATGTCCCCGCCGCTCCCCACCCTTCCCGCATCCTTTTCCCTCCCGCACTCACCGGGATCCGACACCGATTTCCCGTGCGTCCTCACGGCGCAGCACAAAAGCAGGAGCGAGACGATAAAACGGCACACGCGCTCGGGCGGCATCGTCACCTAAACCCTGTACCTACATCACCGACCCCGCTGCGTTAGCCATTTCTATTCCCCCTAACGAGCGTGTGCGCCTTTTCACCCCCTGTGTGTGTGTGTGTGTGTGTGTGTGTGTTTTAAAGATGGTTGTTGCTAGGGGCGTTTCGCGCATCCTCACCACGACGCATCCCTCTCCTGCTCCTCACCCCCTCCTCCTCCTCCTCCCCCCTCGCCTCCTCCTCCTGACGCTACTCAGGACGCAGCTGCCGCACACTGAGGCTTCATTGTTCAAGTGTATAATTTAAAAAAACGGCAGCAGCGACATCTAGTGGTGGGGAAAAGGCGTTACACTGCCGTATAGCGCTGTGATGTGCAGTTCCGGCCACATGGCGCTAGAGGGTGACATTTACCTGCGTTTCTAATAGGAAAAAATAAATAAGACGTATCTATCCATCTATCTATCTATCTATCTATCTTTATTTCCCCAGCATAATAAGCGACTTTTTGCTTTTTTTTATAATCAATTATTCTTTTAACTTTAATATTATAATTTTTTTTTATATTGATTTAATATTTCCTTTTCATTTTCATTTCTTTCTTTCTTTCTTTCTTTCGTTCAATCTTTCTTTTCTTGACTTTCATAACACAGGATTCATTAAACAGTGACCCATCGCTTCAATCTCTTTTCTCTTATTTTAATGTTTCTATTTCTTTTTTCTTTATTTCATTCATTTATTTTATTCCCAAGCTCCCCATTTTCTCATTTGTTTCTCATTTTACTTATATGGTCGGCACAGTGCCACTGCAGTGCGCTACACAGCTCCAGGGATCTGTTTTTTTCTTGGGCCTCGGGTTCTCAGGTCTCTGTCTGTGATGGTTTTCGCCGGATCCTCCGGTTTCCTCCCACCTCCAAACAAATGCACGGTAGGTTAATTGGATGTGCTGAATTACCCCTATGTGTGAGTAAATGAGTGTGTATGTGGTATCCTATAATAGATTAGCACCCTGTCTGGGGCATATTCCTGCCTTTTGCCCAATGATTGTGAGTGGACCCTGGACAAAACATGTTGTGATTTTTAAGGACGGACAGTGTGACATTTGATGATGTGACATTTGTCTTTCTTTCTTTCTTTCTTTCTTTCTTTCTTTCTATTTAAGTCATCATCATAAGTTGGAAGATGAAGTTAAATGTTTCTGGGATACAAACCAAAGCAGTGAATCTTCTATCCCCATCAAAAACAATAAAAACAAAACGATATCACAGACACACACAGGAAACTTTACACCCCCCACCCCACCCCACACCCCCCACACCCCGCTCTCTCTCTGTCCTTCGTTTCCTGGTGAATAAGTAGGACAGACAGTTATTGCCCTTTAGGGAAGCTCAACTTAAGCCTTTTTCTTAAATTAAAGGTTTGTTAATTAAGCGTGTATAAAGTATTTACACATCCACATGATTCTGCATTAGGAAGTCACATCCACAGTGTGTTACTGATTTACACTTCTGACAGCTGAGACAGTTCAAATATATTAAGCAATAATACAATCAGTCCACTAACGTGCCAGAAAAACAGGTACACCTGTCTAATATTTGATAGGTTTCCCCATGGAAAAGCTTCTAGATAATGAACACCATACTTGTAGATTGCTCCACAATTCTGTTTTGTTCTGAGGTGTAGGATTTCTGTATTCCACAGCACGTTGCACGACGTCCCAGATGTGTCCGAAAACAGTGAGATCTGGTGACTTAGGTGGGAATGACAAACACCAAACTCAGATGAGTGTTCCTTTAACCATGATTTGCTGTCTCTAGATGTGTGTGATGGTGCATTATCCTGTTGGAAGAGGTCAAGAGGTACTTATGGTACTCCAGTTGGTTGTTAAGATGTTGCTACGGCCTATCTGTGTGGTTGCTGCGGTACTCCAGGTAACTGCAATCTGGCTGCTGCTGATATTCCAGCTGGTTGCTGAGGTGTTGCTTTGTGGTTGCTAGCATATTCCAGACGGTTGCTAAGGTCTTCCTGTGTTGTGCTGATAGGTGACTGCTATGCTATACCAGTGGGTTTTTGTAAGGTGAAAGTGAAAATGAAAGTGAAATACTCGAAGTGTTGACGGTTGTGGGGATTTAACCCGGGGACCTTCTGGTCACAAGGCTGGTTCTTTAACCACAAGCCTACAGCTGATGCCAAGGTGTTGCTACATGGTTGGTATGATTTTCCAGTAATTGTTAGAGTGTTGCTAGGTGGTTGGTTATGCTAACACAGGTTATGCATTGCTAGGGTCTTCCTGGGTGGTTGCTATGATATCCCTGGTGGTTGCCAGGGTCTATCTGTGTGGTTGCTGTGCTCCAGGTAGCTGCAATCTGGCTGCTATGGTACTCCAGCTGGTTGCTGGGCTGTTGCCATGCGGTTGCTATGGTATCAGTGTTGCCATGTAGTTGGTTTCAAATACACTTGTGCCATGTTCAAATAGTGTTTTATCAAGTAGAAAGTGTCAATTGTACAGTGACATACTGGGGTCCACGTGAGCTTTAATAATGTTCACAGCCAAATCGCACGTTTTACATTTTTGTTTATCATGCAGTTGCTTTTACTTGTTGTCGTTTATTAAACAGTTTAATCTTCACAAATCTCTCTTTTCCTGGATTATGTGGCACTGTGAGAACATCTGAAAGAAGATTCATCACACACACACACACACACACACACATTTGTTTGTCTGACAGGTCTGTGCTGTAGAGCCAGAAAAATTAGGTCAGTCTGTTCTAACAATAAAAAGACTGGATTTCAAACACACACGCACACACACACACACACACACACACACACACACACACACACACACACGTGAACACAAACAAACCCCAATCCCAGTTGACATTAACTATTGCACTAGGGTCTATACTGGAACTGGGGCGATATAATAAATCTATCTGTGTTGTATATACACGTACACAGTTGGTGTCTGTTTCATTTCCCTTTAATCAAATGATTATAGAGGAAATTCAATTTTGCCGTAATTAATTGCGTCTCGTTTTACACGGACTGCTTTTTATAGCTTCATGTCCGAAAGGCTGTCCGATACCGTGGCCTTTTGCAGTGATTTACATTTTCAATAAACATTTTAATTAGACCACACATAAGCATATGATTTCATTAAAGGGGCCACCACCACAAACCAAGGCTGCAGTTACACCTGACACGACGTTAATCTCAACTAATTTGAGGCCTTTTTTAGATATTCAACGATACACCAGTTTCATACCAAAGCACTGCTAGATTTAGAAATCCCACCAACTAGCTGGAATCAAAAATTAAAAATAAAAACATGTAAACACTGGCAAATTGCTGTGGTGTCAAAGGAATAAACCTGTATCATAAACAAGTGGCACATTTGTCAATAACAAGGCCACCATTAGAGAAACCAATGGCAAAGATGTTTAAACCAACCTAAATAGCTCCTCCCCTCAAGGCACAGACTCCACAAGACATCTGAAGGTGTTCTATCTGTGGCAACTTGTGTGGATCTTCTATGGGATTTAAGCCTTTAACCCTAAGCATATCACTGAGCCTTGGATGTTCTTGACCCTGTTGCTGGTTCACCGGTTGGGCTTCTTTAGACCTATTTTGCTAGGTATCCACCACTGCATACTGTGACACTACTGTTAGTGTTTTGGAAATGCTCCGACCTAGTCGTCTAGATATCGCAAGTCGGTCCTAGCCAAAGTCACTCACCTATACTTGCCCATTTTCCCTGCTTCAACACATCAACTTTGAGAACTGACTGTTAAATCGCCCCCTTGAGAGGAACCCACTGTTATGAGACATCATGGAGCTCATACTTCAACAATTCTGGAGGTGTGAATCAAATACAGCCACTCAATAAAACGTCTCTGGAGCTTTTTTTTTAAAGGCTGCATTTAATCGCTGCAATGGATTTTTTTTCCATAAAGTTCTAATCTTAGTTAATCTGTCGCTTTATGGATTAGACAGTATGGCACTGAGAGAAATAGCTGCCAAATATGCCCCTGATTACTCACAGCTATGAAGCTCCTAGCCATGTTTTCCTCATCGTGTTACTTATAACAAGCAGAATCAGGTAAAGTTCAGGTACTTCATTATGAAATGTACAGGGACTTGTGTTGAAGGTCTCACTGCCTCTCTGGATTCACAAAAACATAGTTACCTATGTAAATATTGAACAGGACACATGCTTGTTCTTGCACAATCACACGTGTGTGTACATATAAACAGATCTCAGAGAAGCATCGACTATCTACTTATACAATCAGGTCAAAGTCACCAGAGTCATCTGTTCTATTGATGTGTGAATGGTTAATGCAACGGTAAACGAATGCTTAACACATTTCCTCCACCGTTAGTTAAACCAAGGGTCCACCAAACGTTACACCAAAGTCAAACCCATTCAAATGTCAGTAACTTTATTCTTAGTGGTCTTGAGAAGTACCTGTTGTTTCAAAAGTAAGGAAGCAGCCTTATGAAATAAAAATGGTTCAGCAGGCGGTGATGCGATTTCACACACAAGATGCAGCCAGGTTTCCTCCTTCCCCCACGGCTTTTATGTGAAATCGGATAACTGTCTGCCGAACCGTTTTCATTTCATGTGGGTGCTTCCTTACTTTTTAGACACACTATATTAAATATAAGCTTGATTATAGCATGTATATTTACTTTATGACCACCAACCTTGTACTGTATGTCAATAAGCAGGTGTGATTTGTACAGATGTGGAAAGTAACAGATTACATTTACTCATAGGTTTTTTTTGTGTACTTGTCCTTTTTAAAGTAGATTTTATAACCTGTAGTTTTACTTTTACATAAGTATATATTGTGTTAAGAATTGTAATTCGCTATATTTTAAATCACATCCGTTACTGAGTACAAAAAAAAGCCAGGAAATTTGCTGCAGTCAATGCTGGGATGAATAAACTATCGCTTATAAAGAAAGATGGCTACAGACGAGTCAGACACCTGCACAGGTCCATTGAACCCAAAGCAAATGGATCGAACACCTGCCCATATCTGAAGGATTACATTAAATTTGGACCCAACAAAGGCAACAGCTTTGTTATGCAATGTAAACTGTGCTTGCCCTGAGAGACCAAAAACTCTGTGTCAAACCTGTGCAAACATGTAGACATTAAGTTGATACAGTACCACTGTAAACATAGTTAAAATAGGTAGTATTTGTAGTTTGGTAACACAAATTATCCATAAGACATTGATGCTTGCTGTTGCTTAGACATTGCAACATTGGAATATTGACCTCGCCTAGTTAGTTAGCATCAAATCCATCCAGCTGTAAAATAATGGTAACGTTATACAGCGATTATTCAGGCTAAACATGGTTTAACAGTTTTTTGTGTTGCATCTTGTAGGTTTTCTTTGGCTTGACTTATGGGTTTGTATTATGACAGTTCTTACTATTTCAATAAAAACAGTTATTGTGAGATTTACGTCCACTTGTCCTGTTTGCGTTAAACAGAAGAAACACCCCCACCCTCTGGTTAAAGAAAGTAACACAGTAACATAGTAACGGAGTGCATTTTAAATAGGTTACTTTTTACTTTTAACTTGAGTAGATTTTTAGACTATTTAGTAACTTTACTTGTACTTGAATAAAATGCATCGAAGTAACAGTACTGTTCCTTAAGTACAATATTTTAGTACACTGTCCACCTCTAAATTTGTATATACACTGAAGTACCCGAAAAACTACACCAGTACACCAGTCTAATACTTGGAAGGTCCCCCACGAGGCATGGACGCCATGAGCTTGTGGAAATATTCTGTAGGCAATTTAGCCGTATTATGTCCTGTCGGAGGCCAAAACTCATTAGAATGTATGTACCGGGGGTCCCAGCAAAACAAACCCAATAACAATTTAAAGCATTTATAGCTATTGCTTTTATATGCACTGAAGTTCATACGCTTGTCTATACCTGTTTTCTGGCACTACAGTGTACATACACATACACAGCAGAAAATGTCACACTTTGGTATTTCTTCACCGGCTTCAGTACACAACATTATGAAAACAACCAAACTGTCATACTTTGACACAGAACAGCACGTGATGGTACAGAAAGTCCTGATCGTTTACATGATAGCAAATTCCAGTGACACATGTCTGGCATTCTTGCTGGTAGCACATTTTTTATTCAGTATACCTTAATAAGATTCCAAAAAAAACCCAAGCACTGAGAATAGGCCTGAGAGTAAAAATGTCAAGAGATTTGGTGAAAAAATATATTAAGCAGGCCTGCTGTTATTGGGTGAAGCGCTTACGGTATCAGCAAGATACACTAGAGTTTATTAAATAAATCAAATAATAATAATAATAATAATGATGATGATGATGATGATGATGATGATGATGATTATTGTTGTTGTTATTATCAATTAAACAACAATAATGATCATTAAAATAACAAGTATAACTTGTATAACAAATAGTTAGAAGACAGTAGTAGTAGTAATGAGAGGAGTAAAAATAGTATTAGTAGTAGTAGAAGTAGTAGCAGTTATAGTAATAGTGGTAGTAGTATAGTGGTAGAAGTAAAGGTAGTAATAGTAGTAATAGTAATAGTGGTAGTAGTGGGAGAAGTATTATTATCTATTAGATTATTTTTTTAAAAACTTCCGGAAGCTCCTCCCGAGTCCTCTAACGCGCGCGCGGTCCGTGACCGTGGCACCTGCATGTCGTAGAGAGGCGGAGCGCGTGCGCGCCTCAGTTACTACACCGATGTGTAGGCTGTATATATATTTATATTACGTTAGTGCCACAGACTGAGACACTTTCCGCAAGGTTGAAGTGCAGCCGCGGGGGTTATTAACGGTCAGTCACGCCCACCCGCGTGCCAATCAACGCTTCTCTGTGAACGTCAGGTTGCGGGTCTGAGTGCGCGCGCGGACGGCGCGTGATTTCCCTTTAGAAACCGCAGTGAAATTGGAGAGAAGACGGACGGACACGGATTAACAGACTACACGGAGGAAAAAAACGGAGAACAACGAGCCCGAAAAAAGAAAGTTATCGATTTTTTACATTGCAGATTTTTTTTTTCACTTTTTGTTTTATGCACTGCAAATTTATTTGGATATTTCTACTTCCTCTGGCACGTGCAGCTAGTTTGTAATAATCCTTAATTAACCTGCATCCTCGACTGGCTCGTGCTGCACCGTTTACCCCATGCAACAGCTCCACGCGCGCACATGGGTTAAAAATCTCCTGTTTTTCCACGTGCATGGGAATGTGACAGCTCACTGAACATGACAGATCAGAAGTATGGAGATGAAGCCTGCTTCACCCCGAGTCAAACAGGGTGTCATGAACTGACTGATAAACCTGACATCTGATCAACTGGAGGGAACATGTGGATCTGCCTGATATTAAAGGTAAGCCTAATGCACTTATGCACACTTTCACTTTTCCTGATCTGTTTCACCTGAATCAGCTCATTGTGAAGCCCTTCAGGCGGTGAACATGGGTGTGTGAGGAGGAAAACACACTCAAATCTGCAGTTTAGGAGGATTCGTGGAGCAGGGTTTGTGTATTGTACAATTATACAATAAGTACCTAAATTTAACACCTACTGTAAACAATGAGTAAAATACAACCATAAATAATTATAACTTAAACTATAACTTATAACTATAAAAAAATCATGTCAGAATCCAGCAGGTTTAATGACTGCTCCATTTCCTGTTTTATTCCTGCAACATATCTGATTTGTTCTGCACAGCATGACCCTACAAAAGAGGAAAACACTACAAAGCATGCTGTTAAATAAAAACAATCAGCGAAGACATGACTCGATGTCACCCGACAGTTACTGCTCTCGTCGTTCGCTTCCCAATCACAACAGAAGATCTCGCCCAGATGCGGCCCACATCTGGGCCACGCATGCACTTTACTCAGCTGAAATGAGGGCACAGATGTGGATGCCAGATCTTAGCCACTTCCTAGCCATGACACAGAACTACGTCCAAATGTTTAGTAAACATTGTGTATCGAATTATACAATGACAGATGGGGGTGTCAAGTTTTTCTTCATGGTGTAAAAGGAAACCAGTCCAGCACTGACACGTGCTTCAGTGAACTGAAGTCTTACGATCCTTACAGTGTCTTGCTTGCTTACTGTAAAGTGTGGCGCATACCACACAACAACCTCTGTAGTCAGGAGTCATGAACAATATATACAGTGCTACTGGATGCTAGCTGTCATCCTCGTTCTTGTTCTGAAAATTACATTCATATTCTACAGGATCTCTCCGACAGGAACCATGTGTAATCAATTCTGAATGTCACTGAAGGTCACTGTAGCATAATGAAAAAGATTATATGAAATTAGTCTTACCTTAAAAAAAACACAAATTACCACAAAGGTTTAGACTGACTTTCTTGTGCTTTCCTCCCAGTCACCCTTGTCACATTGAGCCTTAGTAGATCAGTGTTTTATGAGTTTTATACATTTCTTCACATGTTGTGCAGACATTACAAACAGCACACGTAAAACTAAACCTGAATTCCTATTCGAATTATTAGGCGCGAAGTGCCTAATAAGCACATTTTTTAAGCCTGAAGCCTGTGTTGTCACAGCAGCATTTATGGCGGACTGGTAAATTCGAAGAATCTAATCTAACATCTTCATGTGAGTGATTTACTATTAAGATAATAAAGCGTATTTAAGATAGCAGCTACTTACACGCAGAGCCTTGGCCTGTGCAGCTTTTGCACCTTAGTGAGGACACGAGTCATATGACCAATAATTAGCGTGAGACAGGCTGACAAGAGGGATAATTACTAACAAGGAATGGTATGATCCACTTTGGGGGTGTGTAAAATTGTATTACAAGACTCTCCCAGGCATGGATCCTGTAAATTTATTGTACTGTTTAACGATAATTAGCCAATTAGCTTGAAAGAAGCAAAAAAACGCATTGGAAAGAGTTGACGTTACACAGAACACAGAACGTTTATAACGATAACACGTTCATGTAGTTCATACAGCCAACAAACTGTTGTTACCATAGAAACAACAAAGATGTTATAGGTATAAATATTGCTGTAATGATTGTCATATTGCTGTGGTGTAAAAAGAATAAAAACCTCACAGGTCAGGTGATATTAACTTGCATATTGAGTGCTTTATTCCTTACATATGTGACGAACAGATTTAATTATCGTTGATGATCTGAAAGTGTTTTGCATCCTCATGCATGCTGACACGATGAACTTGGCGTTTAAATTAGGCTTGTCTTTACACGCAGACAACAGACCTGAATCGGCAGCTGATATGGACTGATGTGAAGTGTTGACTTTGGCTCACGCGCAACTTTCTTAAAATAGCGAACTCATCAGAAATCATCAGAACTTTCTGTTTTCCTGTCTCACTCTTTCTCTCCCTATCTTTTTTTCCTCAGGTCTTGTCTGCCATGTCTTTGGTGGTGGTCACGGTGTCAGCTGATCTCACCTGCGATGCCGTGCTAAAGCTGTCTTCTGGAAACCATACACGTGTGTTTGTTTCAGTGTGTCTGTGTGACCTTGATATTAGCTATATTAGCATGTTACCACTAGTGGCTCTTAAACCAGCATTTGTGTACACACTAGGTGTTTTCAACAGGGTTAGCTATTGTATTATAAAGCTGACAACCTGACTATCTGAAGAACTCATACTAGCCAGTAAGTTAGCTAAGCTGTCTGTCAGGTCATCCTATGATATCTAGCCACATTAGGCAGATGCTATTTGCATCCCAGTTGAATTGGCTATGTATACTATTTGTACTCTGGCATGAACAGCAGTTTATAAAGCAGTGTGAGAATAGCGGTACATACTATTTTCATGCAGGTGTAAACTAACAGTTTTTCTATTTACCCCCAGGTGCAAAATAGCAATATATAAGCTATTAACTAAATTAGCTAGCTAACAGTAGCTCAAATAAAACATTAGGGTTCAAACAACCAGGTCAGTTCACCCAGAAATACCATTAAAATACGTAACTTTTAAGCTGGCTCAAATATTTCTCTTTGCCTGAACAACCATTAAATACCTAGCAAGGAATAAAAAAAGTTAGCTAACTAACAGTGAGGTAACTAACAGTTAGCTAACACTAACTTAAACCAGTGTTCCACAGTACTATTCCAATTCACCAGAACCACCATTAAATGACATAACTTGCAAGGTAACAAACATGTTAGAATGCTTACTTAAACCTGTGTTTGGGTTAGCCAGAACCTCCACTGAAACTAGCAACATGTCAATTAGCTAGCTAGTGCTAACCCAAACCCACAGATTAAAACAAAAGTTACCTCTGCAGACCATTTTTTATGGTCTGTTAACATAAAAGAAGTTGGCAAAGTTGGCTAGCCAGCTAGTTAAGGCAATTTTTCAATTATTAGCACAAGCAATAAAGACTTTGATATTAATTGGCAGATTTTGGCTAATTTGTCAACAGCTCTTAGCTAACAAAATCAACGTATCGTAAATGTCGCAATGCTGAAATGTATTGTTGTTAATGCGCTTGTGTAGACTGTAGCATCCCAAAACAAGCTTGTTAATATAGCTAGTTAAATCATGCTAGGTAATGCTAGGCTGCATTTCAGGTCACATTATGCAGTCTTAGCTAGCAAACAGAAGAAAATGTTAGCTAGATAGTTAAAGATTCGTAAAAAATCTCTTCATACAATAGTTGGCGTGGTCAGGATACCATGTATATTTAAAACCCTCACCCGATGACCAGAATGTAAAAACTTTTTTTTGTCATTTTTTCTTTTAAAATGTCATTGAAGCTATAACGTGTCAGCATGTACGCTACATATTTACATATATGCATTTTAGTTTTGTATTATTTCGCTAAACTTGGTTAGCATGTTTAAGTGTTGATTTATTGATTTATTGACTTCTTTGTTTGTTGTTTTGCCTGTGTGTGACTTTTTTGTCTCTCTTTAATCAGTGTACCATCTGGATGCCGCTAATCACTCTGACACTAATAACTCGGGTATGTGTCAAGGTTGTGACTGTTTTTTTCTCATGCCATCCGCTTCCTGACTCGATGACAGGTTGTTAATCCCCCGTTCTTTGTGTAGGTGTGTTTTGCAGAACAGCAATCGACGGCATTGGTACCTGCTGGCCGAGCAGCGCGGGTGGGGAGACGGTGTCACGTCCGTGTCCGGAGTTCCTCTACGGAGTCCAATACAACACCACCAGTAAGGAGAGATTGTTAAAAATTACACCGTGTCTCCATGAGGAAATCTCTAGAGGTAGTCTCTAACAATGTTAATTGTACACTGCCAGAAAAACTGGTACAGACAAGCCTACACAAAATACATACCAATACCAACTATGAACATCCTTCTGTTGGATCCACCAGTGCCTGTATAAAGGGACAGACATCTATAAAAGCTTTATAAAGGTATAGAATTTGTTTAGCTGGCATTCCATGGGACCCCTGGTACATCTACAAATGTCTCTGACAGGTAGGTAGTTACACCTGTTCGTGTCCTGCACTCGTTCTGATGGCTTTGGCCTCTTCCTCCAGCAGGACAAAACTAGATGTCTAGATGTCTAGCTAATTTATATAATATAATTAGAGGTACTCTTATCTGAGTTTGGGTTTATTCCATTCCCACCTAAGTGACCAGATCTCAGAATTGTGAACTGTTCTGCAGGAACTATAGTGTTCATTACCCAAATAATATTTCCACAAGTCCATGCCCTGACGTAATTTTGCAGTCCTGTTATTCTACAGAGTATTAGACTGGTGTACCAGTTTTCCTGACACTTCAGTCTAACTAAATAAGTAGAAAACAGGGCATGTAGTCTGGTATGTAACTGGGCATGTAGCCGGAACTGTCTTTCATTCAGCATATTTTTGGATCACCCTGAATTGTTGCGTGTATCAGTGCCTCTTGACAATAATTCGAACCCCATGATCGCCCTCCCCTTATCACACCACAGAACACTATACCTTAATTGTGGGCTTATCTCTCTCTCTCTCTCTCTCTCTCTCTCTCTCTCTCTGTCTCTCTCTCAGTCACACACACACAGACACACACTTATTTCATACACTGTGCCTTTTCCGACCCATTTTGTTCCATTTTGTTCTTAAATGGATAAGGTTTCCCGAAAAGCTGCTTAGCGGACAGGAAAGAGCTTGAGGGCAGTTATAAAGGCCAAGGGAACTACTGGCGAGTAGTAATAAATAAACAGCTGTACAGCGTTGTTATTATATATTAATATTCTTCCTCTCCTTGTTGTTTTGGCCTAAGGGAAAGCAAGCTGTTTATCTTCTCATCTGCCTGTCTAGTTACCCTTATGACCTTTGACCTGTGCCACTTGCGGTGGTGTAATTATTTTTTGTGTTCGGTGAGTAAAAAGAATTGAGACTGTGGATGTGACTAGAGACGGTTCGTATGTTGCGTGTAAGTTACACATGTAGGAAAGCATGTCCCACACATCAGAGTACATAATATTTTTTGACCAGGTCACAGGGTCAGGGAGCCTACCTAGGGCTTAATGCGTGATTAGTAATCAAGCCCTAGGCAAGCTTCAAGCAGCAATAGTTTTGCTTTCTTTTAATATACGGTCATATTTTTAGGGGCTGGTACGGAAGCATAATGGAGAATGGGGGGGTTCTAACAAGAATAGCACGCAGAATGTGTCTTCTGGTTTATTTTTACTCGAGTACTTGAATAAAGTCAGCATTCAGTACATAGCTAGACTGTGTGGCGTGTGTACGCATTACAGTGTTTGTGTGTGTGTTTGTGAATGATCAGGCCCAAAGGTATTCTTCACCTCTTTATTTAGTTTTACTGGCCATCAATCTCACATGGTAATCGTTCAGAGAACACACACACACACACACACACACATACACACACACACACACACATACACACATGCACACACATACGTTCAGAGCACTAAAATAGACCAGGTTCACTATGCCACACTTTCTTGTACATACACTAGAAACACTGAGGACTACCTGGTAGTAACATGGCATGGACTCAACCATGGCATGGAACACCATATTTCTAGCATATTGGTCCACAATTGTGTTGTATTCCGAAGGTGTAGGATTTCTGGGTTCCACGGTCGCATGGCATCCCAGATGTGTTCGATAACATTGAGATCTGGTGACTTAGGTGGGAATGGCAAAAGCCCAAACAGGTTAGTGCCAGATATTTAGTGCACAACATGCCTTCAGAGGTCTACTGGAGTCCATACCTCGACAGTTAAGGGATGTTTTGGTGGCCTACACAGTATAATGTTATGGCCGATAACCCAGCCAGCTGGGTAAAAACATAAGTCGATTATGTGCAGCGACTTGCTGATCCAGGAAGTCGAATTGGAACATAAGCTGACCTGCATTTCAGTTTGTCTGCATGTTAAAGTGTCATGTAGAGGGCAGCGTGTCCCGTACTCTGGTCATGTGCCAGGTGTCTCTGTATTTCTGGCAGATGGGTGATGTCTGTGTGAATCACGGTATGAGCTTTGCAAAATGGCCGCTGCCTTATAGTTTGACTATACAGTTTTTATCTAGTCACAAAGCTACTTAACAAAAGAACTTGAGATAGGTGATGTGGGAGGAGCTTGCAGTTTGTAGTGGGAGGTGCTTGTGCATTTCGTTTGTATCGTTTGGTTAGAACGATATCTACAATTAAACTATAATTGTTAAACAGATTCCAGATTGGTTGTTGCTGAAGAATGTCCTTACTGTGGAATTTGTATCACTGCCCAGTATTTCTCACGCATCACTGCTCGAAGTTTAGCTACCATGCTAATATTCACACGATTTGACCTTGCTAGCTAGATAGAGTTACTGAGCTAGCTAGCTATAGTACACTGGCTTCATTGGTGGTAGTACATTAATAAAGATCAGAGTCACTTGAGTCACCTGTTTACTGCTCGATGTTTAGCTAGCGCGCTAACATCTCTCTCATGCCTAATGTTTGACAACAAAAGACACCAATTGCAGATATGGTAGACATACACACAATTTTAGCTTGTTTGCTAGCTAATGTTACAGAGCCAACTAGCTATCTAGAGTTGGAGTCTAGCTAGTGTCTAGAGTAAGCTAGCTTCATTGGACGTAGTACAACCTAGATTAAGAAATTTGAGTCTGCATGTAGCTTGAAATTCCAAAATGTTACATCCAGTTCTATTGTACTTTGAGGTGAAGGATTTCTGGGTTCCTCAGCGGACTGTATGATATCTCAGATGTCTTCAGTAACGTTGAGATCCGGTGACTTAGGTGGGAAGGACAAAATCCTAAACTATGAGTGTTCCTCTAATCGTAATTTGGCACCTCTAGACGTGTCTGGTGGTACATTGTCCTGTTGCAAGAGGACAAACACCATACTATAGCATTGCACAAGCTTGTCTGCATCAGTTTTTTCTGGCACTTTGGTATGCATCAATCATTCACAAACATATGCTTCTTTTTCTTTTAGATAAAATTTTCAGGAAGTGTCTGGCCAACGGGACCTGGGCCTCCAAAAGCAACTACTCCCAGTGCAAAGCTATTCTTAATGTACAGGTAGCATGCAGCTTCCACCAATCTACCTACACACCCCCCAAAAAGCATGTCTGCAATCAAGTAGCAGGGACCATACACTTTGAAATATAATGGTTAGGCATCCAAATCTAATATAAGACCCTGTGGGACGTCTAGGTAAACAATCGGCCAGACAGTAATAAAACTGGGGTTAGATACAGCGCTCCCAAGTGACCTGACATCTGTTAAGTGGTATATGAGAAGCTGAAAAAATAAAACGCAATAACAGAGCAACTGGAGGTCGAAAACCAAGCGGTGATGTGGGACGTGGGACCAATACAAAACTAGTGGGCACATGTTTTAGCATTAAGGTAGAATGTGGTTTGTCTGCCAACATACTCTGGTGTTTTTGTGGTTTAATCCTGGAAAATCTTGCTAGTTAGTGCTGATGACACTCCAGTGATATATATATGTATATATATATATAAGAATATACATAAAACTGGCTGAAGTGAAAATATTCCGGAATGCTGACATTTCTACATAGTCAGACCTTTCAGTCCATGCCGTTGTGCTGTATATACGCGACTGGCTAATTAACAAAACATGAATAATAAAAAAACCCATTAAGGAAAGACTCGCAGAAGTGAGTCACATCTTTGAAATCGCCAAGAGCGCATGCATGGAGTGTATCCATCAAGGTCAACTTTCGCCTACGACTGGCTTATGAGTCACTGTCGACAAAACATTTGTTTATGCGTGTGGTAGGAAACGAGCACAAGCAACAATCTTCTTTAGCGCCTATATGGGATTTTCGATCTTATATCTTATGTTAGCTGGTATGTATACCGATCAGCTATAATATTCACACCATCTACTGAAACACCTTTGAGCCACCAAGGTATGGTATTTGTAGCACCTATGGATCTTCTATGAGATCAAAACCAGAGGATCTAGCTTTCGCACATCAGTGAGCCTTCGAAATGACACACTTGAATACTACCTACTAGTTTGGAGGGAGTATATACTATTTAACTATTTAATGTAGCATGCACACCACCTCGGATGCCATTCCTACCAACAACCTTTGACCCAAGACGTCACCCCACGTGAGTTCCACATAATGATTATTTATAGTTTTAGTTTTAATTAACTTTAAATTTCGTTTGTAATTAAAAATGTTAACTCAGCTCAGCCTACACTGATGATTATAAACTCTTTCTTTGTCTAGTTTACAAATAAAATTGTTCGCTCGCAGTGCATTATAGGATACGTCAGGCTCGGATAGTGTGCTGGCGGAGCGTACTAGATAATCTCTCCCGACCTGGTAGGACATCTGGGAACCTTTCACATGATGCATACCAGGTATTCGGATGCACTAGATCGTGTCGCATACTAGATTTGCATACTAACTAGTACAGGAGTATGGCATTTCAGACACAGCCAATGTCAAGACAAGTCCATGACCTTGTCACCAGTGGTTCCCCAATTGACTGTCCTTGAAACTCTTTTGGTAGGTGCTCGCTGTATACTGGGACACACCGCACAAGATTTTGTTTGCTTGCCCATTTTTTCTGCTTTCAACACACCAACTCTGAGAACTGACTGTTTTGTGTATTTGCAGGAATATAGATACAACCTTTCGGCTGTTGACCCATTCATATTTGGTTTGTGTTGCAGAGGAAGAGCCAGCTATATTATCGAATCGCCGTCATCATCAACTACCTGGGGCACTGCTTGTCACTGTTCACACTCCTCATCGCCTTCCTCATCTTCTTACGACTCAGGTAAGGCCGTCAGAAAAAAAATACAGACGTTCGGTGAGAAGAACTACAGCAGCCGATCGGATCATAAGTTTATATTAATCCGCTCGTCTTTGTTTCTATAGTAACAACTTAGACAAATCAAAATCTAACATTTAGTTGAATAATAACAAAGTGGTAAAGGTGACGTTGATAAATAAATACATTTATTTATTTATATAACATCTGTGAAAGGAGTCTCCAGTGTCAGTGCTATTTAAACCGGAATGACTGGTACACCAGTCTAATACTTGGTAGGTTCCCTTCACACGGCATGGACTTTATGAGCTTGCGGAAATATTCTGTACGCAAGGAACGGTCTATAATTCTGAGATCTGGTGACTGCAGAACGGTCCACAATTCCGAAATCTGGTGGAAATAGGCAGGGCCTTAATGGGGCCCTAGGCAGATTTTCATCTGGGGGCCCCCTTACCCCCTCCGACCACCTCTGCCAAGACAAAGCAAGATATTGTGCAATACGTTAGAGTGCCCAGGCCTTTATCGACCACCCAAGTGACGCAAATCTGCATTTGCCCAACAGTGGCAGCAGCCAACAGCAGGAACTGATTAACCTACTATTGGTGTGACAACTATGAAAAACGGTTAATATAAAAAGGGCTTTTACCTGAGTGTTACCGTTTCATTTAATTATTCAGTGTTATTTTTAGAATATATATTTTTTATTATGATATCCTGGTGCTCTTGGGGGCCCCCTAGTGGCGTTGGTGCCCTAAGCCGCCGCATATTTTTAGTATGCCTTGGGCCGGCTCTGGAGAAAAACTCACACGATTGGTCCTTTAACCATAATTTGGCCAGCCTTCAGCTGTCAGAGACATTTGTAGACAAACCAGGGGTCACATTGAATGGCATTTGAACTAACCCTAAACCCCAAATCCCAAGGGGACAGCCGTGGCCTTGTGGTTAGGGAACCTGTCTTGTGACCAGAAGGTTCAATCTCTTCAATGGACAAGACACGACTGAAGTGCTCTTAATCAAGGCACCTAACCCCTCAAATTCTCCCAGGGCAACGTGGGAGATAATCCTTATACATTAGGACACAAAAAGGACACATTTTTCTTATGGGACAATGATGTGTAAATAGGACATAACAGTATGCCCCATCAATACCCGTACATTGTGATGTATGGTGATGTTTTCTTCACTCTCCGTTGTCTCCCTGCTGCTTTTTGGTCTCAAACTAGGACACGCTTTAGTCCAGTATTATTCGATAACAATAGCAGTTCATATTCAGCACACAATAGCTCAGCATGTGTGTGTGTAGTGGTTGGTGGGTGCACAGTGGGATCCAAGAATGGTTTAATAATGCAAAATGAATTAAAGTGCTAATGACTGCTTGCACATTGGGACGCCTCCAGAAACAACACTGTGTGCACATTAAGCCCCGCCCCCAGCATGGATGCTTTATTTATTACGGGCGTCGGCTCACACCATATTTATGGTGATATCAATAAATTGCACCAGAAGGATAGGTTTGAACGCGGCAGCATTATATGCGTGTATTAACACACTCAAAGTGTGGCAAGGACACATCCCCACATCATCACACCACCTCCACCAGGCCTGGACTGTTTACCCAAGGCAGGTCGGCTGCATGGCTTCATGTTACCGGTGCTGAATTCTGACCCTACAATCTGTGTGCTTCAGCAGAAGTCCAGATTCCTCAGACATGAGTCTTTAAATGTCCAGTTTTGGTGACAGAACTAGAACCTGAGGTCGTCTTCTTCTGATGTAGCCCAAGGTTTGACATTTTGAGATGCTTTACTGCTCACCACAGTTGTACAGAGTGGTTATCGGAGTTACTGTAGCCTTTCTGTCAGCTCAGGTGTTTCCACAATGGTTTTTCCTTCATTCTACCATTTTAAGGAAACATATCCCTGTTAAAACCTCAGGAGATCAGCAGTTATTGAAATACCCAAACCAGCCTGGGCCTGGCTGTGTTGTCTGGCACCGAGACATTAGCGACAGATCCGTCTGGATCTTCTGTGCGTTCAGACCAACCCCCCTGTGAGCCATGGGTGTCTGTGACCCTGCTGCTGGTTCACCAGTTGTCCTTCCTTGGACCACTTTAGCTAGGTATGAAACCCTATATACTGGGACACACCAGATAAGACCTGCTATTTTGGACATGATATAACCCAGAGGTCTAGACATCGCAGTTTGGCTCTTGTCAAAGTCACTCCTTTGTCTTTAGCTTGCCCATTTTTCCCGCTTTTAACATGTCGACTTTTAGAATCGACTGTTTACTTGCTGCCTAATAATTCTCACCTTTTGACATTATTTAATTCATCTGTCAGAGATTTTGTGGTTTTAATCTTGTGAATGATCGGAACAAGCATTTCCTAAATATGTGACGTGGCACAAGTGGGCGGAGCTTAAAGCATTTCTTAAAGTTTTAGAGATTTCCAGTCATGAATTGTATTAGATCCTCAGACCATTTCAGTGCTGTTTCAGGGTTGTAGGACTGTAAACACCGTATGTGAATCATACTGACGCATGAACAGTTCGGCTGTGTTTTATTACTTAATGCTCTTTCCTGCTTGGAAACATTTAGTCAAATCCTAACAGTTTATGGACCTCACATTGGGAGCAGCTGTCCTGCTCCGTCTGTTCCAACAGAAACAATTCGTTTAAGGGCTTTTTACAAACGTTTACAGCCGTATAAATTGGGTCTGCTGCCAGCAAGATGCCCCGCATTAGTGCTTGATTTGTGTTTGCAGAAGGAACGTGTTGCATCATGTGCTACATGCTCTGCAGTAGCTAAAGCAACGAGTGATTAGCGGTAGACAGATTAGTGCGCGGACTATCATCAGCTGTTTTAGTAGCAAATACAAAAAATAAGTTAAATGGAAATTAGTTTTAATTAGTCTTTTATTTTAGAAAGTAAATATTTATTATAAGTTTTTTTTTGTTCTGCATCATCTTATCTATCTATTTATTTATTTATTTATTTGTTTGTTTGTTTTGTTTATTTATTGGGTCAGTTATTTTATGACAGAAATATTTGTTTATGCATTTATTTATATGTTTATTTTAATATTTATTTATTTAATTTTCTGAAATGGTTCATTATTCATTTATTTATTTACACACTGTTACTATTGATTTATTATTATTATTATTAGTAGTAGTAGTAGTAGTAGTAATAGTAGTAGTAGTATTTGTTTTGTTTGTTAGTATAATCGCCAAATCCCATTAGTCACATTTATTTATAATGAAGAACTGCAGCTACCTGGTCCTGTATGACCCACTGTATGCCCAATGCCCAGGTTCAGTTTCAGGTTCGGTCCACATCAGTAAAGAGTCCTGCAGTGTCTCACTCTATCCATATCCCTGAAGTATGCTGATCTGATCGAGGTCTTCAGCAAAACCTGAGCCACTGAGTTGCTGCCACATCGTGATTATGACTGTGCTATTGATCTGATAGAGGTTGTTCTGATGTCCGAGTCTCGTATTTATCCTTTGACACAAGAGGAAGACCGGGCTATAGAGGAGTACATTGAGGAGGCTCTAGCGCAGGTGCTGATATGCCCTTCTAAGTCTCCTGCAGCCTCAGGCTTCTTCTTCGTGAAAAAGATGGAGGGTGGTTTTAGACCAAACCATGTTTACATGACAAAAACCTCAGCCCCAGTCCTTAACCACCCTGATCCCTGCTTACCATTTGTTGTAGGGTCAGAGTTGTCCTTTCCCTGTGGTGTGACACTCCACCAAAGTTGCATCTCGTTTTTATTCGCACAGAAGTCCCACAGAAAGGAACTACGCTGTAGGCGACATACAACTCCAAGCAGTTAAGTTAGTTCTTGAAGAATGGCCTCATTGGTTGGAGGAAGCTTTACACCCATTCCTGGTACTTACTGATCACAAGACCTTGGAAAACTTACTCACAGCTAAGCAGACGAACTCTCGTCAGGCAAGCTGGTCTCTGTTCTTCTCCTGCTTTGAGTTCACTATCTCTTAACACTAAAGCGGATGCCCTGTCCAGGCATTTTCAACCTGAGGACAGCCTAGATATTCCCTCTGAACAGCCACTCATTCTCCTTTCATCTGTTACTGTTGTGCCCATACGATGAGAGGTCGACGAATCCATAGAGGCTTCACTCCTGACTTATCCTGCTCCGGATAGTTGTCCTGTTGATTTACTCTATGTTTCTGTTCAGTTCAGGGATAGATTACTTACCTGGGCTTACTCCTCAGTCACGTCAGGTCACCCGGGGGAGACCCGGACCCAACAACTGTTAACGTCCAGATATTGGTGGGAATCACTTAAAGAGGATGTCCACAAATTTGTCTTGTCATGTGCTATATGTGCCCCAAGCAAAACACCCAAGTCTTTACCTGTTGGTAAGCTTGTGTCTTGGTCTCATATGGTGTTGGACTGTCACTGATCTCCCTCTGTCAGAAGGTTTAACTACTGTCCTTACCATGGATGACCGCTGTGTAAACTTTTATCTGACCATTTTATCTGACTGAGGCACCCAGTTTACATGTAGGGTGTGTCATGTCAATCAAGAGTTATGTACTGGGTCCTGGTCTTATCGCAGACCTTCATGCTCCACTTACATAAGGAAAGAATTTCTGCAATGAATTTTCTAGTTTTAGCCAAGAAAAAAAATCCCATCCCAATTTTTCTGCTCTTAAAATGCACCAGAATCCATGTAC
>JAOVVF010000044.1:1618647-1643312 GCA_028565595.1 Duopalatinus emarginatus
ATTATTATTATTATTATTATTATTATTATTATTATGATTATTATTATTATTATTATTATTATTATTATTATTATTATATTGCATTGTTGTATTTATTACTCTAAAGTAGACTGAAAAACTTCTACAGATGAGGGTTTGCCAGATTAAGGTTAGAGGAACACTTGTCTGAGTTTGGGGTTTAGTCATTCACACCAGATCTCTCCGTAACCGAACATGTCTGGGATGTACCGTCCAACACTTCGGAATATAACAATTGTGGATCGTACTGCAGGAAGTATGGTGACCGACCGGTGTACCGGTTTATTGCCCGACTTTTATGTATTAATTACTTTTCATTTATTGGATATTGGGGTGACTTTACATACAGTTGTACAGTTTAAACTTTAGACAACAGGTTTTTTACCGTTCAATAGTTCACTGGTTGTTATAGAAAGTGTTATAGAGGACTCAGAGTCGCCCTCTAGTGTCTGTGTGTTGAACTCCTTCACACATGGTACTTCTCTGGTTTTCTTCTGCATGTCTTCCCCTGGTTGGCGTAAGAAGACGGACGTCCCAGACACAAGTACGTCCACGAAGAATGACATTTAACAGCCCAACACATAACATGTTACACAATATACGAAGTGTGTGTGTGTGTGTGTGTGTGTGTGTGTAAACACACAGGCCAGCGCATGCTCAGCACAGCGCTCCGAAAATCCCAGAAGGAGAGCGACTGGACTTTGATGTGAGTCGCCATGTCAAGTGGTTGATCACAGACGTGAGAATTTTTCTATGCGTGCACTTTCACTGTGTCTGTGTGTGTGTGTGTCTGTGTGTGTGTGTGTTTCTGTGTGTGTGTGTGTGTCTGTGTGTGTGTGTGTGTGTGTCTGTGTGTGTGTGTGTTTCTGTGTGTGTGTGTGTGTGTGTGTGTCTGTGTGTGTGTGTGTGTGTGTTTCTGTGTGTGTGTGTGTGTCTGTGTCTGTGTGTGTGTGTGTGTGTGTGTTTCTGTGTGTGTGTGTGTGTGTGTGTCTGTGTGTGTGTGTGTGTGTCTGTATGTGTGTGTGTGTATGTGTGTCTGTCTGTGTGTGTCTGTGTGTGTGTGTGTGTGTGTGTGTGTGTGTGTGTGTGGTGTGTGTTTGTGCAGGACATCCACAGGAAGCGGATGGAGAAGGACCTGCTGGAGCTGCAGACACTGATCGAAGTCCACTTTGTCCAGAGGAAGCGAGAGGAGGAGGAGCTGATCGCACTGAAGGAGAGAATAGTGGGCGTTTTCTCTCTCTCTCTCTCTCTCTCTCTCTCTCTCTCGTATATAAAGAGATAGACGTCTGTGGGAGCTTGATAGTGGTCCAGGGTTTGTTTAGCTGCCATTCCAATGGGTAGTGTTCTTTCTGGCGCTTCAGTGTATGAGACAGAATCTTCATCATCGTCTCTGAAATACAGCTTCTGACCTGCACTCATGACTCAGACCCCTGAACCTGATGCACAGTGTGGTGGTGGTGGATCTGGAATATGATCTGTAGAAGCTGTAGCCTGTATTAAATAGGTGTGTGTGTGTGTGATAGGAGAACCGCAGGGCGGCGCGTGCCGAGCAGCAGAGGGTTCGAGCCGAGAAAGAGAGAGTCAGGCAAACGAGGATTGCGGTATTGCACTAATCCAGTCACCAATTCATTCCTGGGACGTCTAGAACGACCCGTATGCGTTTAACAGGACCGCTGATTGCAGGAGGAGCGCCAGAGGAAGGAGGACGAGGAGGCGAAAAGACGGGCCGACGAAGAGGCCAAGAAGAAGAAGGTCCTGTCCAACATCGGGGCTCATTTCGGAGGATTTCTTGCTAAGGTATCTGTCTCTGTCCTTTATTCGAATATCATGTTTTTTTTCTCTCTGATCTCTTTCTTCATCCAGGTGTGTGTGTGTGTGTGTGTGTGTGTGTGTGTGTGTGTGTGTGTGTGGTTCACAAGTCAGGCGGAGCAGAAGAGACGAGGGAAAACCCAGACGGGAAGAGAGATCAAGAGGAAGACTCTGGCTGAGAGACGCAGACCTCTGGCTATCGCCGATCTGAAAGAGGACGGCTTGAGGTCCAGCAAATATAATCAGTTCAATGATCCTGGCGAGTTCGGTCAATATGGCATGTTGAGTCAGACGTGTGTATGTGTGTGTGTGTGTGTGTGTGTGTGTGTAGAGAGCGGGCAAAGGAGATGTGGGACCGGATCTACCAGCTGGAGTCGGAGAAGTTTGACCTCACTGAGAAGACGAAGAGACAGAAATACGAGGTTGAGTTTATTGATCAGTAACGAGGTGTTGAAGATTCACCTAGGTGTCGGTTGATAATCTGACCCACTGTTCCTTTTGGTCTCTTCCCAGATCGTCGTGCTTCTCAACCGCATCTCCCACGCCCAGAAATTGTAAGGTTCACCTTCTCGACGTGCCAGAAAAACAGGTACAGACGAGCCTGTGCAAAAAAATATCAGCTGGTCGTGGGACATCTTGTACGTCTTCATCTGACAGGTTCTCCTGCATGTCCTGTCAGAAAGGAGGCATGTGTCAGCTGTCCCACGACCAGCAGATGTATTTTTGCATAGGCTTGTGTGTATCAGTTTTTCCGCCACTTTGCTGAACACTTATAATATTCTTTAATATTCTGTTTATTTACGAATGCTTTTCTCCTCCCCCCTCCCCCCCTCTCCCGGCTGGCAGTAAGAAGGTGACAGGAGGCAAGGGCAAAGTGGGAGGGCGCTGGAAGTGAAGACACATGTGTGTGTGTGTGTGTGTGTGTGTGTGTGAACACTGAGCTGATGATAATAAACCTGATATTATTATATCATCCATTCTTAACTCCATCCTTGTGTGACTTCCTTTTTCCACCTCTGGTCTGTCCGTGGTCTGTTTGCATTTCCTGTCACGAGTCTTTTTCCAGCCTGAACACGGCGTACGCGTCGGCTCCGCCGTCCCCCTGAACACCAACCGGAACGAACCCGAGCTCTTTCGCGATCTCGTGGACTCTTGTCGTGAAGGACGCCTGCTGCTCCTTATGCAAGTCCAAGAGGTACCTGTAACACGGACGCATGAGAAAACCACAACGTACATGCTGATTCTGTTAGTGGGAACACAAACGGGGCGCGTGTATCAGACTGACCTGGCGAGCTCGACCATCAGGACGGCGTCGGGTGCAGCCGTCTCCGTCAGACAGGAGTCCAAGTGGTGCACCATGCTGGACACATCGATAGGTCAGTACAAGAGAAACCGTTTTGTACATCATAGACACAGCAACTGCTTTTATACTTGGACTTATACTTGGTTTTCGCAGGCCAGAAACTGGGTTCCCAATTTGTACCAGATCCACTTGGGTGGTAGGGATTTGGTTGCCATGGTCACCGGGGTTTCCTTGGCAGCACCTATCTATCACACATCAATCAGCCATAACATTAAAACATTAAAAACTACCTCCAGGTGGCGTGAATCTGGTTATAGCGGGAAATGCGACATCTAGGACTACGACCGGGTCGGAGCGTCTCCGAAACAGCAGGTCTTATGAAGGTATGTCTTAGTATACGCTACCGAAAAGTGGTCCAAGGAAGGACGACCTGTGAACCGGAGGCAGGGTCACAGGTGCCCCGAGGCTCACAAGACCGGTTCCGCAGCAGGACACCTTCGGAGGTCTGGAACAGACGGTGTTAATGTTATGGCTGATTGGTGTAAACGTGTGCTATGAGCGTAGTAGAGCGGAAGACGGTGCTGTCACTGATGCAGGTACACTTGTGCCACCTAGTGGTAGTCCAGATACCTACTTATAAATGACTTCGACACGTCGACATTTTTTAAAAGAAAGGTTTAATGACCAGTAACGTGCTAATTTACTGATTTTAAAATGTGGGTTTTATATTATATATATACAAATATACACAGTGGCTTCGATGAGCCCCCCCCCCCCCCACACACACACATAAACACATAAACACACATGTAAAATGTTTTTAAAAAATCAATAAATTAGCATGTTACGAGCCGCGATCTCATTTTAGTCTTAATGGTGTCCGCTAGCTCCGCCCACCCTGCTCTGCTAGCGACTGTTCAACCTGTTCCGTCGCTGCGCTTACCGCTTCCTCTAACACCTTCACCTAAACACCTGAAACGCACGAGGACATGTCCTCGTGTTCTTAGTGCGTCCACGTTACCTGGCTGAACAGTAGACGGTGCTGAACAGACGGCGGTATCTGGTCTTCGCGGACAGCTTGGGCAGAGAGTCCGGAGACAGGAAGGACACGCTTACTCCTCTCAGATTCATCAACTCTACACACACACACACACACACACACACACACACACACACACACAATAACGCACACACTAAGCACTGCAGCCAACACGGCAGCCAACACGGCATACAAACTGCATAAGGTGACCACTTTGAGTGTTACCTGGTGGATGGTGTGTGTGATTCTGCCCCTCTCCTGCACCTGCATGTGTTCCCTCGTCAGGCTCCTCCTCCTCCTTCTCGTCACCACTCACCGACGCCGGCTCACGCGAGCCTGACAGATCAGGTGGCGGTCCCGTTTCCTTGTGGAGCTGTGAGACGTCTGTGTGACCTCCTCTGGTGGACAGAGACTTGAAAAGCGCCTGCACGTTGGCTACAGAGATGTCCTGAGCGGTCTGGGAGAAGGACACGGAGACAGGCAAAGTGAGAGGACGTGCAGTGGAGGAAATAATTATTTGATCCTGTGCTGATTTTGTAGGTTTGCCCACTGACAAGAGAAATGAACAGTGCTGGAAGACCCAATTTTCACTGTCCTGGCTGAGGGAAGGAAAGAGAAACAGAGAAACATCCCCAAAGCATAACGTTTCCACCTCCATGTTTGACGGTGGGGATAGTGTCCTTAGGGTCGTAGTCCAAACACAGCGAGTTGAGTTGACACCAAAGAGCTCGGTTTTGGTCTCATCTGACCACAGCGCCTTCTCCCAACCACTCTCTGAATCATTCAGGTGAACTTCAGACAGGCCTGAACGTGTGCCTGCAGAATCCCAGTCCATTACGGCTGATGGTTTTCTAGGTGACTGTGGTCCCAGCTGCCAAGAGATCATTAGGCTGGTGTATCTCTCACCTTTCTCATGATCGATGAGGTGAGATCTTGCATGGAGCCCCAGAACAAAGCCGACTTGATGGGAGCCAGAACTCGTAACGCTTGGTAGGGGATCAAATCTTTATTTCACTCAATGAAATGCAAATCAGTTTATGCCTTTATTTATATGAAGTGATTTTCGTCTCTCACTGTTAAAATAAACCTATCATTAAAATTATACACTGTTTATTTTTTCCGTCAGTGGGCAAACTTACAAAATCAGCGTGGGATCAGATAATTATTTCCTCCGCTGTTGGAGCTTAGTTACGTTTACTTCAGAAAGCGGGATCTGAACGTAGCCCAGCTCTAAAGATGTTGCCAGCCAAACAAACCCCACACCATCATGCAGCCAGCACCAGAACATGCATTTCGCTTAGACTTGTCTGCATCGGTGCTATAAAGCTGTAACCAAATGAGCTTCTTCACCTTTACGTGCTGGTTGTTTTGCATCTTCAGGAGCTCTTTGTTCTCCGTCTCGATGCCGAAGGACAGGTACGGACTCGAGACGATGTCTCCCCAGTATCCTCGCACTCCTACCCAGTTTCCTTTCTAAAACACACACACACACACACACACACACACACAGACGTCTCATGGTAACCTTACGTTATTTACCTGAGGCGCCTTATTGCGATAAAGCCTCACGTGCTGTATGAGGTCCCGTGTGTCTGTGTTTTGTACTGCGTACAGACGTACGTGATTGAACGCGCGTGTGGACAGCAGACTCTGATTAGCGGTGCTGTAGAGTCCCTCCCTCAACTCGAAGGCCACGCCGCTCTCCCGCCACCTGCTGTAATGCTCTTTGTGTATGGCGCCGCACTGCAAAGGAGACGCCGGACATGATGTGGATTTACAGCATAGTGATGCAAATAAATAAATAAGTAAATAAAGAAGCGTGTAATGTTGACGTCTCACCCCTCTCTCGTGTAGCTTCATGGTCAGGTCCCAGTCGAAGCAGCCCTTACGGGCGTCGTAGCGTGTCCCAAGGTGCTCCCTGACACGGGCGTCCCACGCCTTAGCCATACTTGGCGGTGAGGAAGGGGGGCGCTGCCACTGCTTAAAGATCTGAGTCAGTTCGTCTCGCTCCTTGAACTGCACAGAAGAAGCTCAGTGAATGTGTCCAGATGTGTGTGAGTGTGTGTGTGTTTGTGTGTGTGTGTGTTGGTTGTTCACCCTGAGAAGGCTCGTGTCCAGGCAGGGATGCGTGCATGTGTCTGCGTCCATCGAGTCGGTGACCAGGAGAGACAGTCGGGCTGCAACGTGCTTCAGTTTGTTGCCGGTTTCAGAGCGGATCTCGCTGTTCCCGAACAGCTCGAGGAAGACCTCCGTTTTCTCTGAAGTGGGGGGGGGGGGAGCGATGACGTTACTAATGACAGTTGGTCGTTACCCCGTACGGTATATATTCACTGAAGTGCCGGAAATACTGGTACAGACGACCCTTTGCTGCGGCTGCATATCGATGTTGGGTTTGTTTAGCTGGCAAAACATGGGACCCCTGGTACATCTACAAACGTCTCTGACAGGTGGACCCAAATCTCAACCTACTTATCTTACACTGGCGTACCAGTTTTTTCTGACACTTCGGTGTATTTCGGTTATGACGTCAAGGTCGGCACATTCCGCACTCACCCTGCATGCCCATGCTCTCCGCAGTGCTCAGAGACACGTAGAGGAGCAGCAGTTGCCTCGCGACCACCTCCATGCTGTTCTCGATCACCCAGACCTGCCGAGGCGTTTCACAAAGTGGTCAACAAATGTACACGTGGACATTCTGAGGAACACTGAGGTGCTGTTACTTTGGAAACCTCAGGCTGGTACAAGTCACTCCGCTTTAGAACCCCATGCTGTCATTGCGTTCATAAAATAATTTTTGCGCAGTGTACCAGAAAACATGTTGACACTCCCAGGCATGATGAGCTTACAGCCTTTTGTGCGCTAATGTCAAAACGCATCAGGCAGACGCGCAGTACATATAAGTGGCAGTCTTGCGGAACTTGTATCGGCTTGTTTTATTACCCTCCTCCTGAGAGCCTCCTGATGTGCAGGAAGGTCAGGAGTTTAGCCTGTTCGCACAGGTTCTCACTGCCACTTTAAAATGTGAGCAAAGCAGTCTGAGATTGATTGAGAGTGCTTAAGAGACTCACATGAAGAGAGTCGGTGTCCTTGAGCCCCAAGATGGTCTTCAGGATGTGTCCGGGGTCGCTGCTGCCCACCAGCAACACATTCACTTCCCCACGTGGCCTCGGCACGCCTGGAGGGAAGACGCGATAGTAAAATAACGACGCCCGTTTTGATTTCTTAGTGCTGTCCAATCCGTCCCTTTAATGTGATTTAATCTCACCTGTCTCGAGTAGATCCCGTGCTGGTCCAAAGCCCCACCAGGTGACAGACCCGGCGCCCTCCAGAGTCCGTCCGGTGCTCATTCTCACCTAGAGCGGAGACGTAAAAGAGCTAAGGTGACCCACTTCCCAAGCTATCTTGACTAATATGAATGCTGCGTAGGACGACACTGGGGTGTAGGTAGGACGTTAGCTATCTAGGTACCAGTTCTGTCAGAATTCGCTAACCAATATGGCTTCCTACACAGCTACACCACGGTTATTGTTAAACCGCAAATCTGTTGATTTCTCTATTCTGATATGTCGGAAGGTCTTGCAGGACTGGCACCAGGCATTTTCCAGTTCTGAACCTTTTTTAAAATTTATTGATATATTGATCTGACCAGCCCATAAAACCAGTAGCTCAGCGGCCGAATTGAGCCTGGGCTAGGTTAATCACATTGTTAAACACCAACCACTTGTGCGTTGGTCCTGCCTGCATAATGCATTCAGCAAAAAAAAGTCAGTGCAACATTTTGTTTCCTAACCAACGGCCCTTGAAACACACTGTGGCCCATTGGTTTTCTTTTTTACTGACACAGGCCTGGCCTAGTCATACCATGAAACACCTCCTCTCTCCTTCCTTTGTTTACCGGTGTGCAGTGAAGTGTATGAAGAATGTAACGTTATTTGTTATGATCTTCTGAAATTGATAGAAAATGCAAAGGAGGCGCAGAGAAAAAAACGAAACTTCCTCTTCAAGAAAACGCTGCCAAATGTACCAAAATTACAAATATGTTTGACACAGCACGGCCTGCATCAGCTCCTGGGTTAGTACTTTTATGTCTTCCATCCTGAACTAAATAGTCTTAAATATAACAACACTTTTAAAAACCACCATTCACTAACAAAACCGTAAGTCAGTGGCAGGATTGTAATTTCATTATTATAGCGTTATTGTTTGTGGGGGGAGGAGACAGCCAAGGCTAAGCTACTTTTTGGAAAGTGGAAAATGTTAGGCAGATTTTATGTAGGTTATCAGATACAATGTACAGAAATGAAAGATCTTCCAAATTTTTTTAATTATATCATTTTGTCTATTGCCTATGTCATGCCAATGCCTATAAGAGAATATAAGAGGATTATAAGAGAATCCAATCATTCTTGGTGTATTTGTAAAGTCACTACTCACCAACATGAAAAGTGAGTCAGCGGGCAGCATTCTCATTTCATTATTAGGTTATTAATTGTTTAACTAGTAGGCCAAGGCTAAGCTACTTTTTAGGTCTGGAAAAAAAGGTGTTTTTGGGGCAGTTTTTATGTAGCCTAGGTGGCTAAAGACAATGTTGTGCCAGTTTATTACTGTAATGGGGTGGTGAAGTATATACGTTTTTATAGTGTTAATAAATGACACTTTTTGGGAACTATTTAATGTGTCCATTCTCACTGATTCCTGTTAACTCTTCACATACGTGGTTTTAGAGTTGGTATTCACATTCAAGAGACCAAAAAGGTGTGTAATTAAATGTGGTAGGTCAGTCTGGTCCAAAAAGCCAGGGACATTTTTTTTGTCCTAGTTCACCTCTGAGCACAAGCTTACGGTCATGTAAGGGGTCAGGTTATGGAGCGACTCTGCACAGCTGCTCAGCTAACCTGAAGAAGACGTCCGCAGACCTTCCACAAAATAAAACGTACTGTTAAATTGATTAAAAATACAAATACAAATAATTTTGTGGTATCACACCATCCTGTTGTTAATTATTTTCCTATTACTGCACCCCTTTGAGGGATTTATTCATTAAATAGTTAATAAATGTACGAGACAAATTATGGCACTTTTTTCACATTTCCTCAATAGAAAAAAATCATCTTACTGAAAGTTTAATTACTAAAAATAAAGAGTTTCGGGTTGAAAACAAGTTGACACGTAGATACAGGTCGCACTTGAATGCAGCATAAACATAGATCAGCGTTTGTTTCTGTCTAACTGAGGATGAATTTCTTATTTATCTCTATTTTTCTAAACATTTCTGGTTTTGGCGCCCAATATTACACCCTTAACACTCCATTTTTAACTTTACATTTTAATTTTTAAAGTAATTTTAAAATTTAATACACAATAAAACACAACAAAACACTGTAACTCACCTTTACTCTATACAAAATGAACACCGCTCCGTTTGGACCGGTTGCTAGGTAACGACGCGGGGACTTGGTACAGTCTGATCAGGGTGAGCCGAGCGCGAGACGTTTAACTTATTAAGCGCATCAAGTATATTAAATACAATTATATGCAAAACGAATTATTAACATGTTTGCTAAACTTTAAACAAAATGTTATCAGACATGTTTACTCATGTGATGTCGAATGTGAGTGAAATCGGCGTTTTTTAGACACCCCTACAACGGAGCGTACCATTTTCCACAGCTTCCTCACACAGCTTCCCGCCTGACTTTACCACACAATTGTTAAAACGAATTTGAATTAAAGTAACAATTTGACAGCTCTTTAAATACAAAAGAGACAATTATTGCTCCACAAGTGACCAGATATATAAAGATGAATATAAAGACTTATATATAGGAGCGCTTATCAGGGGCGTCTCTACATTAGGGCTCCACCAGGGGTCGCTGTGGAGCAGTGCACGACTTGATCAACGTTACAGTGTAACAAGAAAATATATAATATATAATATATAATAATAAGTTTTCTTGTATTACGTACGACAACAACCTCTCAATCCGATACATTCCAAACAAGTTCCTGTACCTGTACAATAAAGGACAGTACTTCTCCCAGCAGTCTTCATTTGACGATCATGGGACCGGCCTGTCAGGTCTCAGTAATAAACCATGGGACACCATGGGCCTATACTAAGATCGGCAAAAAAAAAAAAACAATTATACTTTAACACAGGTCCATGTCATGACGTTTTAATAAACATTGTGTATCACTATACAGCTAGCTATCACGGCTTTGTTAGCCGCTACATAAAGCAAGGCAATATAATGAATCAAGTAATCAATTTAATGAAAGTATTAATGACTTCAACACAAAAGTTTAACTAGATGAAAGGTCGTCTCTAATGCATCTCTTCTTTTTAAGCACTAAACATCACTGGTGAGTCTGTATTGATTATTAGATGGTGTGTATGTTGTGTTTTGTTTGTAGGTTAAGGTGCGGAAAGATTTAGGTTTCTATAATGATTTTGTGTCTGGAACCTAGTTGACCAAGTGCTGACACTGAAGACTCCTTACTTTGCCATATAAAAAGTTACACTACATTTCTAGAAACTCTTGTCCATATCTTCTAAACCAATCAGAATCAAGAACATATTCACTGTAGTATGAAGTGAAAGTGAAGTGATTGACCTACTGCATACACAGAGGAATTTGACCTCTGTGTAGTGAACATAGACACTAGGGGCAGTGAACACAGTGGCCTGGAGTGGTGTGAAACCTTGTCCATGGCACCCAGGCAGCGATTGAGGGGTTAGGAGCCTTGGTCAAGGTGCCTGAAGTCTTGTCTTGTCAGTTCTGGGCATCGGACCGGTAGCCTTCCAGTCACAGGACTGGTTCCTTAACCTTGAGCCATGGATGTCCATGTGTGTGAGATAGATATAAGTAGACGTACGTGTAACTTTATTCAACAGGTGTCACAAGGAATTAAAAAACAACCAACGTAAGGGTAGTCGCTACATGCCCTGTTGTGTTTTCTGCTTGATTTGGAAATAAGCAAACAAATAAGTACATAATCTGTCTTGACACGTGCCATACATGACCAAAGAAGATAACACTGCACTCACAGCCAGTCACGGTGTCTCAGACTACAGGAGGGGTGGGGAGGGGGGTGGCTCTGGAAAATGCCTAAACTGAACATTCTCATGGCACAGAGCCTGAATATTCAGTGGGGTATTATTAATGGCTCTTTTACAGTGAAAGAGCTCCACCCGAATGCCAAAATATGTTTATTAGATTTCTGGACAAAATCCAAAGCAAAGTAAAGTGCAAAGCAATCCAAAGCAAAGTGTTGACATTCAATTATTGATGCTCTTATACGTAATATCTATTAACATATTTATATATATCCTGTATATACTAGAGCCAGACAATGGGAGCTTACGCTGGCAGTGGAGATTCCTGCTCTATAGCCTGCAGCAGATTCGGTGCACTGAAGTATGCACATGAAGTGTTTGATCAACTCTGACAGAAATGGGTGTGTATCTAGGCGTGTTTGTGTGCATGTGTGTGTGTATATGACTTAGTTCACACCATTGTCGTCTTGAGCAGGACGGTACGACAGGCCCGTGCAGACAAGGTAAGAACAGAATGTACCCGTTCTGAGTGATTTTTACAGAAGTGAAGCATTCTCATGCATCGGCTTAGGGCAGGCATGCTGTGGTAACTTGTACAAGAAGATCCAGTGGTGTGTTTTATAATAATAAGTGATAAAGTATTATTATTATATAGCCCTTTTTCTAAAACCCAAAGACGCTTAACTATGCTTATCTATGCAGGATATGTTCAACAGGGTTAGTGCTTGAGGACGGGGTTTCAAAGCATACTTTTCTGTTGTTGTTTTTTTAATAGTGTATGCACTGTAGCATTATTCATTCACCTATACTTTTACTGTACTTTGGTCCTTGGTGGGCCACACCCACTCATTAGAAAATGCCACAAGGTGGAGAAACAAACTGGTCATAAAGTGGAAGAAGTTATATTGTTTAGTTGGTTTTTTTTTTACGATCACATTAGCACCTTTACAAGAATACAGGGTGTCCCAAAAGTAAGGAAATTTACCCATATACACTTAAGTGTCAGATAAACTAGTACACCAGTCTTGTCAATACTTAGTAGGTCCCCCATAGGTCCACAATTCTGAGATCTGATATGACTTGATGGGAATAGGAAAAGCCCAAACTCAGACAAGTGTTCCTGTATTCATAATTTGGCATCTCTAGACGTTTGTGGTTGGTGCTGTTGGAGGAGGCCAAACCCATCTGAATCAATGCAAGACATGAACAGGTGTCAAAAAGGAAGCATGCATAGTGTTCATCAGTCAGAGATGTTTGTAGACGTCTAGAGACAGCTCTTGAAGCGTCAATAGATGTCTATTGCTTTGTATACATACTGGCAGACCAATGACGTTAATGGATGGGTAAGACGAATGGGTTTGGGGCAACCTGTTAAGCCATGTCACCACCATGGTGGTCACAGCTTGTGTCTAACACTGGATCACTGTCTGGCGAACCGTTTTCATTTTATATGAAAATATGCTCCTTTACTTTTGAGACACTGACACCTGCCCTGATGCGCCCCCTCCTTCACGCAGAACATCTAGGGCTTCATGAAATTCTTAGGTGGACTGCGTTGTCATTGTAAAGCATACATTTTTTGTTTCTCTGGTGCTTTGTATTGACATTTGTCTTTTGACGTTTGTTTTGAACGTTTCTTTCCTTCGTTTTTCGTCAGCCATGTTTATACTAATCTGCCGCTATAACCGCGTCTTCGCCTACCCCGGTGATGATGTCACGCTGTCCGCCCACCTCTCGCCCGAAACCAGCGCCGTGTCCATGGAGATCCGGTGGTTCCGGGGGATGGAATGCATTTACCTGTATAAGAACGGACAGGTGAGTGTTGGGAGGGGCTACGAAGGCCGGGCCAGTCTGTTAACTTCGGAGCTGAAGCAAGGAAACGTGTCACTGGCACTGAAATCTATCGCACCCATGGACACGGGAACCTACAGCTGTCAGGTGCTTACTGGCCAGAACAAGGTGGAGAAGTCGATACATTTATATATGTCAGGTGAGTCGTTCGAGTCGTGAGGTTATGTTGTATGCTAAGAATTCCCATTTTAACTCCCATGGTATAAAGCTACTTATTTATCATTTGTAGGTTTTGTTTATTCATTGGATCTGTTTTGTTTTTGTTTGTCTAGGAATGGAGCCACTTTCACCTGATAAAAGTAAGTTTCCTCCTTGCATTTAAGCTATACTTACGAGCATAATTATCGTCATTTATTAAACATGCACATAGTGGCAATAAAGCATTACTGGTAAATAAACAGCACGGCCACTACACCCATATGGGCTTGTTGAGGATCTCATTCCAGATTTAATCCCACCTTTTACAAAGTATAACCCCTCTGCCTCCCTCCCTCCCCATTCCATTCAGCCACAAAAGCATTAGAGGTGTCGGTACGATGAGGCCTTTGGTGCGGGCGCGGTCAGGAATGAAAACACTTTTATAAATTTAAATAAGAACAACAAGGTGACATTTACATCATTTTACAATAACAATTTTCTGCATGTCACCTCACTGAAAACTTATCACCTTATCAACACACAACACCGTGTTTATATTATTATAGAAACTATAGCTATATTAGCATGAGTGCGTTAGTATAAACATGCCGCCAGAGCTGCTATTCTGGATAAATTAACAACGTCTAACTGACGTATTTGACAGTTCAACAGCACTGAGGTCTAGTAAAAATACATCTACAAACCTCCACCTAACAGCCATAACATTACACCTGCTTGGCAAAATACCATCGCTTTGCTATGGACTGAGGTAGGTGACCATGATTCTAGCAACACATCCTTCAGTGGATATTCTGTGGGATTTGACCAATTAGACTAACCTTTGCACCCCCAATCACATCAGTACTTCTTGGGCACCCATGTTGCATAACTTGGTCAACTTTTGCTAGGTACCAACCACTGTATACTGGGATACACCCCACTGGACCTGCATCTTAGGGCAGATCCTTATGCTTGCCCATTTTTTCTTCTTCCAACACATCAACCTCAATAACTGACAATTCACTTGCTGCTTAAAATATACCAGCCCTTGATAGGTGATTTTGGTGATTGGTGTATGGATCTGTCTTGTAAATGAGGTGTACATTGTGAGGTTGGGTTGATGATGGTGATGGTGATGGTGATGGTACCATCAAACCTAAAAAAAAAATTAACAACATTATTTGGATCCTCAGTAGGTCCAAAGCTCACGGAACAGAACAGCATGGACCTGGAAGAATCTGTCCTCATACTCGGTGAGTATCCAAATGATTTACCTGAGTACACAATTCGTAAATAAAAATGAATTGTGGTGCCCAAAAACTGCTGATGAATGTCTCTTTTCCACCTTAGAGCTGAAGAAATTATTGCAGCAACGGGAAAACGAGCTTCAAGATAAAACCAGGGAGTTGCAAACCACAACTGAAATGCTAAGGACCAAGACAAGCCTCCTGCACTACACAGTCATAGACCTGGAGAACATGAGCAAACTGGCAAACCAGAAAGAGGAACATTTTACCAACATGGCAAGTGAGCTGCAAACATGTAAGAAGCAACTGGAGACGCTGGGACAGAAACTGCAGGAGAAGAACACGCAGGTCGAGGAGCTCCGAGTCACTCTACAGGATAAAGAGCGAAAACTGGAGGAGGAGAAGAAACATCTAGGGAAGAGTGAAGAGCAGCATGTTATAGGTAACAACAACGTTGTATCCGAACGTGTCAAAACGTGTCGGCACACCTGACCCGACTCACGAAGGCTTGTAAAATATCTGCAGCCAGTTATGCAAGTTCATATCTAATTCGTAAAGTCTGTAAAGTCTATCCAATGCTGGTTGTATGGTTCTACCTCATGGGACTGGGCTAGGGGTAAGGGGTCAGGGTTAGGCTTGTAGTAGGAGTTGGATCAGATCCAGCTTGCCAGGTTGGGGTTTTTTATTCTGTGGTATCTGCTCAGATTTTACCACACCCCCTTTCATCCAAATTGCTTGGGCTGACAGATGGACTAATAACGCCACACAATCCACAACACCAAATATACCATTTCTGATGGATTCCACTTTGGCTTAGTTCAAGGATATTTTTGGTGATAGGAGACAGCATATGAGCCCAGGAGAGTATTGTTTACATGCAGTGGTGGTTCAGCTCTGGGAACGATTTGAAAAGGCATAGGTGGCCCACTTTTCCATTGCCACACTGTGAACCCCTTGCCGATTGTGGTTCTCCTTGGTGGAACAGGGCAGCTCTCTGCAATAGGATGTACTTGCCTTTGGCTGGCCCCATCTTCCTTTATGCACCTTTCCTCCTACTGTTGATTCTAGCCACATTGTACAAAGATCAGTTTGGTGGCCTCAAGTTATGTCAGTAAGTTTGGTGTACACTGATGCTTTTGGTACTGGCTGCCTCCCCAAGCAGATTATCTGTCCCAATTGCTGAGATGTAGCAGCCCCAGCCAGGGTACTACTTGTGCCTCTGTATTTGGCTCTCCAGGGACTGTGACTCAAGGGTCCAGGAAATACCTTTAACGCCATACTGTGCACTTCATTTACTGGATCCACTAATTGATTTTCTTATTTAGTAACTGCTAGGCAGAATGGCAGGACCCTGATCTAGACTTAATGTGGTGCATATGGAGGCCATTTCAACACAATAGAGCACCACTGTAGTCATCTCTCTGGGGATCATAAACATATTACAGCCACTCTGTAAAGGGTATGGGAATATAATATCAGTCTTACACCTATCGATAGCATACATGGATACTTCCCATTTATTGATAATTCCCATTTAACCCATCTGTACAGTGAAATGCACACACACGGGGGGTGGGGTGGTGGTGGTGGTGGGGTGTACATGCACCTCTTGATTTTGTGGTGTTCCATGAAAGTAGCCATTGATTCTTTTCTCATTTTATTTGTAAACCAACTAGCCAAGAGGATGGATCCCTTGACATAGCAGTAGCTGGCCTACTGGTTAACACCATCACCATCAACATCACCAACCCCAGGCTAGACACCCAGCCCCTACCATGAGGTCCTATTCTCTGAGGAGCATCTCCTCTTCATAGGCATGGACAAGACTCCAGGAAGTCTGTCCTTGCTGCTATCAGGGAATAGCCGTGCACTTCCAACAAGTTCTACATGGTGACTAGGATAGGTCAAATAGAATGCTAGGTACATATGTAAACAGCATTTCAGAGAACTAGCATGCAGTGAGAAGTGATTACTCTAGGACAGGTGTTATTAATTGCAAACGCTGCATTGTATGTCTAAGGTATCCTATGTCAAAGGATACCTGCCTAAAAGCCTAATTCCTTTTTTTCAGTTTGCAAATCCTCAGAGGGACTCAACACTGCACAAGCCTCTGCAGATCTGTCCACAAAGGAGTCTGCTCACTTACTTGGTGAGCATGCAACTGATCTGAGCAGGACAAATGTATCGTTTTTATATCTGTAAGCCGTAATTCATTTGTGCTTTGTGTTTAAATTGTTTGTATTTAGAAGAGTTGCAGAACAAGGAAAGAGAGCTTGAAGATAAAGCAAGGCAGCTGGAAAGCACAGCGGCAGAGCTGACGAGGATGACAGAGCTTCTACAAGATAGAGACGCGGCTGTGCAGAATTTAACAAAAGAGCGAGACGCATGCTCGAGGAACATGGCCGGCGAGATGGAAATGTGTTTAAGGGAACTAGAGACGCTGGGGCAAAAACTGCAGGAAAAGAATGCAGAGGTCGAGGAGCTTCGAGTCATTCTCCAAGACAAAGAGCGACAGGTTGAGAAGGAAAACCGTCAAGAAGAAAGTCAACATGTGATTACAGGTATATTCACTTTCAACTGTGTACTTAACCGAGGTAACTCCAAAATTGTTCATGCATGTCTGTTACAAATACTATTCTAGCTTCAGGATATGTTGGTTCGGCTTGCTTGACTGGATGTGTTTTCATAACCTCACAGTTCTGCATGATTCCTTGTAGTGAATCAAATGGCGGTGGCTTCTCAAGGGCCAGCCGTCCTCGAACTCCTGGAGAAGAGCGACGACAGGCTGAGCAAAATCTACCAGGACCCCAAGGAGCAGCTGGCCGAGATAGAGAGCTGGATTCACAAGAAGAGAGAACAGAGGAGGCTGAGAGAAGAAGAGGAAAGGACAGAAGCCCTTGAAAAAGAGTTTCTCGATTACTACTCAATGGTGAAAGAACTGATTGGGAAAAAGCACGAGAAGATCATGGCTTGGGCGAAGATTATGGCTGTGCTTCAGGACAAGCTAGGGGTCGTAGAGACGGACGAGGAAAGGCAGGCCCTAGAGGCGCAGTTGAAACAAGCAGTAGCGATGCAGAAGGAAGGTGAGGAACAGATAGAAAGGCTGACCGAAAGCATAGAGGAAAAGAGGAGTGGGGTTGAGGAGAAGCACAGGCTAGCGATGGAGGAGATTGCGGAGAGGTACGCCACTGTGGCCAAGATCGAAACAGAAACCAGTATCTTGAAAGTTCTCCTCCCTGATGTGCAGGCGTACTTTCAGAGCATAGCTGCGAACTTGCTGAGCACACAAAGACAGATGGTAACTATGCAGATCGCCGGAGAAGAATGCACCCCAGATCGTACAAGCGTAGACACTGGCGTTGAGGGGGACACCCTGGAAAATGAACCCCACGGTCCAGAAGTGAGGCAAGCAGTGAGATCTATTAAGAACAGCCCAGAAATAAACAATAACTGTGTCGAGACACTCGTGCACCAAGATGCGGACGAAGTGGACAAAGATCTGTGTGTAGCCAGAGAACCTACCGATTGTGTGAGGGAGCATGTTGATTCAGAAGAAGGCAGCAGCAAGATGGTGAATTGTGTGATGACAATTAGAGAGCTAGAAGAGATAGAAGAAGAGGAGGAGGAGGAGGAGGAGGAGGAGGACGAGGACGAGGACAAGGAGGAGGAGTAGGAGGACGAGGACGAGGAGGTGGAGGAGGAACAGGAGGAGGAGGAGGAGGAACAGGTGGTGAGGGTAGCAAGCGAGATGGTAAAAACAGGTGACAAGGACATGATTTACACCCAGTAGGCTTCGGGAGGTAATCCCCGCACTGGAAAAATAACTTTTTAGAGTGATAGGTTTATGTCTGTGTGAATTCCCTTGTTTCCTACCACTTTCATTTGCTAGCTCCAACTACCCGATTGTGCAACTGCCGAGGCCACAACCCCGATGGTTAAACGGTTACAGCTACAAAATGTAATCAAGGAAACAGTACGCTAAAGTGCCAGAAAAATGAAGACGAGCCTGTACAAAATACTTATAAATGCCACCTATACACCTCAACGGTTGCATCCGCGAGGGTGCATATAAAGCGCCAGACATCTATGAAATCCTCCCAGTAGTAGTAGTCCCGTTTTTTAAAGCTGACATTCCATGAGACCCCCCGGTATGTCTATGAATGTCTCAGACAGGTGAACGCTATGTCCTGCATTCATTCTAATGGGTTTGGAATCTTCCAACCTGACAACACGCCACTACACACTTCTAGAGCAGGGTGCGAATTATACAATGACAATTGGGGGGGGGGGTCCAATTACAACCCTTAATTACAACTTTTACAGGGTCTTGCAGACTGTACTGTCTGGCGCACGCCACACAACAACCTCTGTAGTCAGGGCTCATGAACAATATATTATAAAGCTAAACTTCCATCTAGTCAATCGCAGTCTTAGTAGATCAGTGTTTTATGAGTTTTATACATTTATTCATGTTATGCAGATGTTACAAACAGCCCAAAATTAAACCTTGGTTTCCTAGTTGAATGTTCTGTTCCACCTTAAAAGTCGAAGAAGTTCAAAACGCCTAAAAAGCAGATCTTCAGCCTGAAGCCTTTGTTGCCGCAGCAGCATTTAAGGTGGAATGGTAAATTAGAAGAATCTAATCTAACATCTTTATGTAAGTGATTTACTGAAGGTAATAAAGTGTATTTAAGAAAGCTAGATAGCAGCCTTGGCCTGCGCAGCTCGACGCAAGCCCGACGTGACTAATAATTAGACGAGCCATAATTACTAACCAGGAATGGTATGACCCATTTTAGGGGTGTGTAAAATCGTATTTCAAGATTCTCCCAGGCATGGATCCTGTAAATTCATTGTAATATTTAACATTACAGGTTAAATAAAAATATTGTTTTTGCGTCTTTTGGGAAGACAGAAGGGGGGTTTCAGTTTTTAATTGGGGGGTCAGACCCCCTACCCCAGCTCCCCTGTAATTCACACCCTGGTATAGAGATGCCAAATTTTGAGGAAAACTCATTTGAGTTTTGTGTTTTGCTATTCCCACCCAAGTTACCAGATTTCACAATCGTTAGCTGTTCTGCAGGAAATACGGCATGGAAATATCTTTGCCTACAGGATATTTCCGCAAGCTTCTGAAGTCCATGCCCTGTCGTATTTCTGCAGTCCTACACTCCCACCAAGTATTAGACTGGTGCACCAAACACTTCCAGGTATATAGTCATATAATACTTATACTGTCTGTATATAGGCACACACAGCGTTCACGGGGGGTTCATGGAACGCCCGCTTAAAAAAACCCATACAGTTATACAATCACCACCAGCTTATGTATTTTACATAGGTTAGTTCGGAACAGGTTTTCCGGCACTTCAGTGTACTGTGTATTTACAGGGTCTTTCTGAGGTTGAGGTGAGCACAGGATGGTCTTTATGATTATAGCAGGTACAAGTCTACAGTATCCATGTGTGATTAGGCAGTAATGCGAGACTGAGAGACATGTAAAATTCCATTCGGTTACAAAACATTGAGCAATGGGTTAATAATAAAGGACATTTTAGTAAACAGTGAGTTGTGTGTTTGTATTTTTAAATAGCTTTGTACAAAAAAAAAATTGTAGATTGTTTCAAATGCCTGCATTCTTCTTCGATTAAAATTACATCACGATTGGGTAAACCCAGAGTCATTTGATCGATACTGTAGGTACTAAAGATTATCCAGGATCCCTGCGTCTCCCCTGAGGTGCTGGTCCTGCCGAGCGGTCGACCTGATAGTTGGTCTTGCTGAAAAAGAAAGAAGAAAGTAGGACTCATAATGTGGTCCTAAATAATCTTACTTATATACACCATATGTAAGGCATGGACTCCACAAGACCTGTGGGAACCATCACCAAGCAACATATCCTTTTGTGGATCTTCTCCGGGACCGGACCAGAAGATCCTGGTCCAGCTTTCACTCTTCATGCACATCAATAAGCCCTGGGTGACCATGAGCCCGTCTTCGAGGCAAGGGCCAGATTCTGAAAGCCCAAAGAAGGTCAACTAGCGAACCAACACCAGGGTCATGGGCGCCCAAGGTCGTGCATGTAAGGAAACGCTTGGACTGTCTGTTCCAATCCAACATACAATCCACAGAAGGATCTGTTGCTTGGTGCCAGAAACCATGGCTCTTTCTGAGACCATACGTCTCTGACCCAGAAGTCTAGGTGTGACCGGAGCCGAATAGTAGCAGGCCAACATATCAGTTTCCACACTGCTCCTGTATACATGTCTAATGTAAACATTGGTTCCCTCCACCAGCCTTTCATTTGTCACATGACCCAGATTCTTTTTACCTCAGAAAACCTCAGCATATCAACAATCGTGTTTTGGTGTCTCCTGATATGGAACGTCTACCATATAGACTGCTATGCTGTTTTTGTTTTTGTTTGTTTTGTTAGGTCACATGACGAGCATGAATAGATTGAGGGACGACTGTGTAGCTATTAGAGGAACTAGCGTGTTTTGGGCGTGTCCTTCAACATTAAACATCTCTATAAATGGATAAAAGAGTGACGTGCTGATGCGACTACTGCTGTTAGGTAATAGTGTAATCATCAGTAACGTGTGTGTGTGTCTGTGTGTCTCATACCAGTGCCTGTTTCGTACGAGATGTGGTTCTGGCTGAGAAGAGATCGCAGTCTCTCGATTTCAGAGCGCTGCCTCTCAAGTTCCTGTAAACACACGTATTATTATATTACATTACATTCACATGCAGGTCTTTTGTATTAAATACAACACACACTCCTACCTGCGTGCACTGTTCCAGATTCTGATGTTTAGGACTCGGTGTGCTGTGCTGTTCCTGTCTGACGGGCTGATTAGCTCGTCTGAGAAACCCGGCTTCTTCGAACACGTCCCTGAGCATCTTGTTGTAGCCCTAAAGACAGGACATGAAATCGTGGACATGCTGTGAGGGTCTTGTTGGACTTGACTGTGAATGGTGCGAGTGTGTGTGGGTGGTGTTTACCTGCTCAGTGATGAGCTCTTCATAGCGAGCCTGTTCGATCTCGTCCCATTCTTTCTGCAGCTTCTCATTCAGCACTGGGTACACTATACACACATATACACACTACACTGAAGCGCCAGAAAAACTGGTACAAAGGAGTCTAGAAAAAAAAAAATAGTCCAGTTGTTTAAACCTATTGATATGGTGACGTTTCATGTTTGTAGAAGGAGTCTCCAGTGCAAGTGACAAAACCTCACCGCATCGTTGCTTATTTTCTGACTACAGCGCAACCCTAAGTGTATATTCCTCTACATTATAATGTCAAACACCACAAACTTACCCAGGAGGGAGTGCGCGTGGCAGACGAGCGGCGTCTCGAACGTCAGGAAGTACACACACGTCTCTGGCTCAGATACCTGGGCTAACCTGCTGCTGTTCCCACACGTGAAAAAGACCTGAAATTGAACACGAGTGCGTTTAAACCGTTAAACCTTCGTCTCTGTGTTCTGATAGTGATAGTGATAGTTCTCTGTGATGGCGGAGATACAACTTGTTGTACAATCAGTTTGTGAGCGGCTGTCAGACACACACCTTGGTCTGTCTTTTTTTGCTCCCACAGGAATCCCCCTCCCTCATCCACATCGCCGTGAAGGTGTTGTTCTCGATCTCCCACTCCTGCCAGATCCTACACACAGAACCTACTACTTGAACTGTTATGAATTCAGGATATTTTGCTGTACATGTATGTGTATGTGTGTGTGTGTGTGTGTGTGTGTGTGTGTGTGTGTGTGTGTGTGTGTGTACGCACCCCAGTATTCCACTGTAGGCGTTCCACCTGAAGCTCTGCTCGTGCTGCGTCACGTTATGGAACGGACAGAAGTCATACTTGTACCTGACATACATACAAAAACACACGGCATAAACACATAACCACAGCGCAGAGATTTTCCTTAGTCTGAAACAGTGCAGCTTTACTGACATGGACTCTGTGTAGCTGAAACATTTCCCTGCCAGTCGGAAGAGGTGAGGAGGACCGGAGATGGGCGATGGAGCGACTCTGGCCTGCAGCTGGCTGCCCTGCGACAGCAGGTGATTATTCAACCTGAGAAAGAGAGAGAATGAGAGAGAGAGAGCAATGACGCTTGACGTCTATATCTTGCTAATGGTCCACTGACACTTTAAAAGGCCTGTGTTACAAATGCACTTGTTATTGCTCGATGTGGTAACTTTTAACTGTAGACATTATGACGAAGCAGCTCTATAGGAAGCAAGATCTTAAGAAGCGAGAAGAGGAACCCGACTGTAAAGACAACACTTCCTCTTCTGGGTGACTGACTAACGTGACTAAGAGTGTTTAGTCCTGGGATGACCAGCAGCTCTTAAATATGTATCTGTGCTATCCTAGGTGAAATGATGAAATTATTTACTGTTTTTGGAAAATGCAAATCTTTCCGAGAGGTTTGGAGACGTCTAAATGCACCTGTTGAACATTGCTGTGTAGCACCTGAATCCCTTTCTGTATCTGCTCCAAATTTTGTACTAAGTTAGTCTACACTTTTGTGAATCAGAATATGTAGACTATGACTGAGTCGTAATCACCAGCATATAGCAACACATCATTCACCTTAAGAATTAAGGGCGTTTATTTGGGACTTTTTTCTGTATATAATGTCCTCAAATGGAACCCAAATGAAGAAACTAAAAGCCTTAAGGGGAGTAAATGTCTGGCCCTAATTTAAGCCCTAAATGATCAGTGTGCAACATGTACAACCATAGATAATTAGGGTTATCAGGCTTGGAAGATAAACTTGAACATATTCTTGCAGTAACAGGTTTAATATGGGGTTGTTTATCTCTTTGCAGCTAAAACAGCTTCCACCCTTCTGGTAAGGTTTTCTACTAAGATTTTGGAGTGTGTCTGTTGGAACTTTTGCCCATTTCTTCCAAAAAGAGAGCATACACTGTTGTTGGACCCGATCTCCATTTTAGTTCATTCAAAAAGTGTTTGATGGGCGTGAGGTCAGGGCTCTAGGTTGGCCAGTCAAGTTCTTCCACACCAAAATTTAACCAATCATGCCTTTATGGACCTTGCTTTTGGTCACTGGGGCACAGTCACGCTTAAACAGAAAAGGGTCTTTTCCAAACTGTACCCAACTGTCCAAAATGTCTGGGTATGATGGAGCAATAAGATTTCCCTTCATTGGAACTAAGGGTACTAGACTAACCCCTGAAAACAACCCCTTAGTATTATACCTCCTCCAGGAAACCTTACAGTTGGCACAGCTATGCTATATTCTCCTGGCATTCGACAAAGCCAGACTCGTCCTTCAGACTTCGGATAGAGAGCCATGTATCCAGTGGTGTTGTCCTTTACATCCCGCTATCTGATGCTTGCCATTGTGCTTGGTGGTCTAAGCCTTACCTGAAGCTTCCGGTGCAAAGTTTTTGTGCTGATGTTGATGCCAGTGACTTTATATATAGGTCAATGACGACTGAGGTTTTCAACTAGCTAATTTTAAAATACTGAAAATCGGACTATTTTTTGTAATTGTTCAAACAGTTAGAATGTTGTGTACATATGAGTTCATATAAAAATTTTAAACGAAGCAATTTGACTGTTTTTTAATCCAGATAAATTGACGACGACTTTACAAAATGTCATGTGGTGCGACCGGGATTTATCTTACAATAAATGACTTGCCTTAACATGCCTAACATTTATGTTACAAGTTCTCAGTAATATAACGTGTTCAGAAACAGACAATCTGCCTTGCTTTCAGATTTTGTAAATAATTTAGATTTAGATTTAGTAAATCCACCTAACACACTTATATAATCCTGTAAATCACATCAAACTAATAAAATGTTTTAAAACATACAATTTACTCAAGCTTCCTGCGTCAGTGACTCATATTTCTAGCCACATAAAGTAAAGTAAAAGCTCAGAAAGAGCTTCTTCCCTGAGGCTGTAACGTTATTGTACTCATCACAGTCACTGTAACTACGTCACTTTAATCACATACTGTACTTGTTATGACAATGCAATTTTTTTCCATCATAACTGTATATTTGTCTCCAACTGCACTATCCATACTTGCACTATGTACATACTGTATGTGTATATGTATACTTATTATATATGTATATATAGATCATACCACTTTCTGCTGTCTAAACACATCTGTTTACACATTACTGTTTAATTCATTTACTCTGTAT
>JAOVVF010000044.1:1695598-1718050 GCA_028565595.1 Duopalatinus emarginatus
ATTTTATAAATGTTTGGTGTTTCTACTGCTGCTACAGTTTGTTCCTAAATAAACAACTGAAAGGACTTTTGTCTTATCAATGATCTTTTCTGTATTTTTGTACTCAGTAAAATAATCCTATAACAATTTTAGTTCAGTAATGAGGAATCAGTAATGGATAACTTTTTTTTAAGTAACTTACCCAACACTGGTTTTGTGTGTGTGTGTGTGTGTGTGTGTGTGTGTGTGTGTGTGTGTGTGTAGATTGGTCAGTACATCATGTCTCTGCCGCTGCATCTGGAGCCGTTCGTGACTCAGGAGGATCCGGCTCTAGAACTGGCCTTACACACAGGCAAACTGCCATATCCCCCTGAACAAGGTACACACACTCTCACACACACACACACACACACACACACACACACACACACACACACACAGCCATGTCCAGCTCACTGAAATGTCCACCTTATCGCCCACTTACTGTCGCCCTCCCTGTAGGCGACGACGTCCCAGAGTTGGAGAACACGGCGGATTATTGGCTGGGGTCCATCGCCAGGGCAACCATGCAGACCTACTGTGACGTGATTCTGCAGATCCCCGAGCTGAACCCTCACGCTACCAAACAGCTGGCGACGGATATCGGTACCGAATTATAACCGCCATCTCGGCTAAGCTCACACTCACAAGCTAATGTACACCAGGTCTGGTACGCCAGTCTGATACTTTGTAGACGTGCAGGACTGAAATCTGGTGACTCGAGTGTGAAGGTCAAACCCCCCCCAAACTCATCATGTGGTGTCTCCGGTGTTCGTTCCTCACTAACCTTCGTTTTCCGTTCGCAGATTACCTGAGCAACGTGATGGACGCTTTGGGTCTGCAGTCGTCCAGGACGCTCCAGCACATCACGGCTCTCCTCCGTGCCAAACCCGAAGAGTACAGACAGACGGCGAAACCTCTCCCGCGCAGACTCTCGTCCACCGTCGCCGCCATGCGGGGCCTCGAGTACTGAGCAGGACTGACACCATAATGACCCTCCGGTCTTTTTGGTTGTTTTGTTTTTTCCTCCCTGCAGTCATCCCGGCAGCTCGTTTAACACATTTGGAAGACTGATATATTGTTAATAAAGCATGTCACATTGTCGTGTTCCTGCAGGATGACGGCTCAGTATGGTGTGTATGTGTGTATATATATATATATGAGTGCTACAGGTATCCTCCCCTCTGCCGTGTTTTTTTTTCATTATTCGTCGCCTTTCATATGCCTGAAACTGAATAAATAATCTTCCACGAGTTCTCGATTCTGATTGGTTCAGAAGGTGATGATGAGCTCTGTAATTACTCTATGTAACATTAATACACACGTTCTAACATGTTACTGTTTCTGTAAGGACGATGTACCATCAGACTCCACCTCATTAAAAAGAAAAGAAAGTGTCCTTGTTGATCTGTTTAACGTTTATGGAAGGAGTCTCCAGTGTCAGACGTTTCAGACACCGGAAAATAAAAAACATTCTTAACTAGATAATCCACCCATGTACACCACCCACCAAAACAACAAACAGCTCCGAGCCGTCCATGCATGGACTCCGTATGACCCATGAAGGTCTCCTGACGCCAAGACGCCAGCAAAAGATCCTTACATAGGAACAGATCAGGTGGTCTAGCAGTCACCTGCCACGCCCAGTCCTCGGACCACTTTTGGTGGGTACTAATGAGCGTATACATGGTCACACCCGACAACACCTGCTGCTTTGGAGATGATCTGACCCAGTCACCTGACCCATCACAATTTGGTCATCGTCAAAGCCACTCGCTTACGCTTGCCCATTTTTCCAGCCTCCAACACAGCAACTTCGAGAACTGACACACACTGGTCATTTTCATTCTTATATATCCAACCCCTTCGACAGGTGCCACTGTAATAAGGTGATCCATGTTCTTCACATTAGCTCAGTGGTTTTGTGGCGTTTCGGTTCTTCATACTGTTGCTGGCTATCGTATTGGTACATTTTCAATCGTAATATTCTTCATTTCTGTTGTACACCATTGGAAAAAATTACCTGTGTGCTGTTTACACTTTTCAACAGTAGATGGCACACAAAGCAACATTTAACCAACATTTACAACTGGTAGTGGAACAGTCCGGCGTATAAACGTTCTGTAGTCAAGCCCATGCATGTCATTGGTTGCTTCCACCAGTGTGTATATGAAGTGGTGGACATCGATCAAAGCTTTATAAAGGTGTAGGGTTAGTTTATCTGGTGTCCCATGGGACCCCTGGTACACCTACAAACGCCTTGGATAGGTGAACTCTTTTTTTTGACGAGTTACACCCGTTCTTGTCCTGCATTCCAACAGGACAGTGGACCACCACACACATCTACAGACACCAGATTATGGTCAGAGGAACACTCATCTGAGTTTGGGGATTAGTCATCACACCTAAGACCCCAGATCTAAGAATTGTGGCCTGCATTTCTGCAAGCTTGTGGAGTCCACGCCTCATGGTGGTATTTGTATTAGACTGGTGTACCAGTTTTTTTGCTATTTCAATGCATTCTGAATGGAACAGTTTAAACCCAGAATAAAGTTTAGCTGAAGAACTACAGCTACGTTGCTGATGTTAGCAGAAGAAATAAGATGTGACACAAAAACAATCTCAGTTATATACAGCCTTTGGTCAGTCTGGAATAAATTGTTGCTGTTCTTCAGTGAGGCTGGACACGCCTTCGAAGTTTCTTGTTCACCGCGGTGAGGTGAAAGTGAAAGTGATCGTACGTGACAGTGTCTGTCAAGAGGAAAATTTAAATCTTTTGTTCTTTTTTTCTTTATCTTCATTAATGTTGACTTTGAATATATAAACCTCTTGTGCAAATTATAGATGAATGTAGCTATAGCATGACATAGCTAGTCGCTTGTAATGTAGCTAGACTTACAGAAAGTGACGTGACCTGGACAGGAATTTCAGATAAATGTAAAAAATTTACAATTTTGTTTACGCTGTCAATTACACTTAACAATAAAAAAAACTTTAATTCGTATTTTTTCTTCGCTTCTTGTAATCTTTTTAAACTCTGATCACGTAGAGACACTTTAGCATTAAGTAGCCCCAAGGAGTCGATTGTAACAAATCAAACTTTAGCTGTGATCTGTCTGTCGTTTTCTTCAGTGTGGGTGTTTGCATTGTGATAGCTTGCGATTAGCATTCAGAGATATGATCGTGGCAGCTAAGTCAGGAAATTTTATTTTCTTGGTGACTTTACTGTTAGTAGCTATTTAAAAATGTGGCATCTGAAGCAGGTGTTTTTTGTACATACTTTTTTATTTGTATTGTTTTTAACAAACATTTTTTCTATTTCTGTTTTTTCGTTCCTGGTTTCCAATCCCTGATCATATATAGACACCGTGTTAAGCAGCTCCAAGGAGTCGATCATAAATAAAAATTTTGCTGTGCTCTATCTGTGGGTTTATTCGTTGTCGGTGTTTGCATTGTGATGACTTTACTTTTAGTAGCTATTAAAAACGCAGCATCTGAAGCAGGTATTTTACCTTTGTGAATGTTTTATATGTCAATTTTTTTTTAATTGTCAGTTATGTTCAACAAACAATTTTGTTTGTATTTTTGTTTTCTTCGTTTCCTGTAACGTTTCCAATCCCTGATCCATATGTGGACTGCTTAGCGCGTCCAGAAGTCCAGCTACATTGAGAACAAATAAAAAATTTGCTGTGAACTATCTGTGGACTTTGTATGCGTTGTGGGTGTTAGCATTGTAATAGCTAGTGATTAGCTTTCAGAGATTTGATCGTGCTAGCTAAGGCATTCTGAGGTCAGGAAGTTTTTGTTCCTTGATGACTTTACTGTTAGTAGCTAGTTCAAAATGTGGCACCTGAAGCAGACGTTTTACATTTGTGGATTTTTCGTTTGCACATACGTATGTTTTTTTGGTTGTCAGTTGTCAGATACGCTCAACAAACAATTATTTTCCTATTTTTCTTTTCTTTGCTCCCTGTTAACCCATGATCATTTGGACACATTCTTTACATTTTAGCAGCTTTTACAAATCTTTTTGTTTTACATTTTTGCTGCGTTCTATCTGTGGACTTCTTTGTTGTGGGTGTTTGCACTGTGAAAGCTGTGATAGGAATTCAGAAACACTTGGTTTCTTGGTGACTATTAGTAGATATAAAATTGTGGCGTTTTAATAAGATTTTTTTGTTTATAAGACATTTTTAAATTGGAAGTTGCAGAATTTATGTAATTTAAATTAAAATGATTTCAGTGCTGACTGTATTGTCGTAATATTAAATGCTTAAAGGACCCAAGCTCAAGCCCCTTGCTCTCTCAAACTCAAACACACACACACACACACACACACACACATCAGGGAAACACAACATGGTTACTAATTACTTTAATCATCTTAATTACTGATCATGTTGATTGGGCTGGCAGTGGTCAGTGTGGCAAAAGATTGCATATCCGTAATTCAAGTACATCAAATTAAACACAGTACACACAGAAAATCATGACTGATGCAGCTGATATAATAGCAGGCACAGAAAGGAACATGACAGAGAAAGGACACAGGTCGCTGTCGTCCCCCGACCATATAAAATAAAAATTAAAATGAAAAATTAAATGAACAAAATGAAATAAAGTAACCAGTAAAGGAAATGTATGTGTGTGTGTGTGTGTGTGTGTGTCCGTGCATTTGCATCTGCGAAGGTGAAAGATTACATTCACTCCATGTCTATGGTATGCATCATGTGTGTATGTGGTTTTTACTTCTTACTGGAGAATAAAAAAAAGAATCAGAAAAAAGACCATGTTCCTATATTCAGATTAGCTTTTTTTATATATAAAAGATGAATGATTCAGTAAATTCACATCATACGTCACTCAAAACTAAATACACACACATCAGTGTTTTCTTGTGGTTGAAAAAAACAATGAAATAAACAAAAGCCCTAAAAAAATAAAAATAAAAAAATATTTTTTTTGTGCATATAAAGTACCAAGCAGAATTTTGGACATATTTTATATTTCATTACTTTCTAGGATTATAAATAAATAAATAAATAAAAATGGATAGATAGAGGGCGGAGCTAATTTCACACAGAAAATCTTGCAAACCTTTAAAACTCCCATCGTCTTCAATTTTGTCCCAAATCCATTATTTTTCACATGAAACTCTCTTTTGATGGGCGTGTCCAATCTTCTGCCTGGTACTATACACATTTATACAGACGTCTACTATACATGATTGTAACTGAACATATATATCTTCATTCATAGCAGCATCTTAAAACCTGGCAGTCTGAAAGACACAGTGTTCTTTAACGTTCTCCTCTACACCTCTTTGTGCTCTTTTCTGTCTCTACCGTCTATCGGTCTGTCCGTCTCTGTCTGTCTCATTTTTTCTGTTTTTTTTTTATGCTCATTGGTAGCATGTTGTCAAGATTAGTTTATTTAACTCAGATGAAGATTGTGCAAATAAATTGAAGAATACATTCAGTCTGGATACATTTCGTGGAATCATACAGCCATAAACACACACACACACACACACACACACACACACACACACACACACACAATATGACTGTTGCTACAGGGAATCGAAGAGACGTCTCCGCTACAGTTTAAGGTCAAATATCCATAACACGCAAAACGCAGTTTTAACAGTAAATTCCAGCTACTTATTAGCGCATATTTGGGACGTGACCCGGGCCTGATTCCAAATCACACAAGTTTTAAGCTACAGGCAAATCTGCCCAGTCTGCCTTCAAGGATCGACACGGAAACGTGAAATAAGCTACATCCTAAGTGAAAGTGAAAGTGAACCACTAAGCCTGCACACAGAGGAATCTGCCCGTGGCAGTGAGCACATGCGCATGGGGTGCTTGGGCTACCATACCACCTATCGCAGTGCATCGGGGGCAGTTGGGGGGTTGGGTGCCTTGCTCAAGGGCACTTTACTCGTGTCTTGTCAGTTGCAGGGATTGAACCAGTAACCTTCTAATGACAAGGCAGTTTCCTTCAGCACAAGAACACGGCTGGCGAATATACAACCCTATAACCTGAACTTGGTTAGAACTGTCTTCATCTACAGTGTTAATGGAAATCGTGTGTGTGTGTGTGTGTATGTGTGTGTGTGTGTGTGTGTGTGTGTGTGTGTGTGTGTGTGGCAGACCAGGAAAACCCCTCAAATGGTGAGGTTTGGACATTTTCAGACTTATAACTGTAACACATTCCTCAGGAGTGTGAAATACATCAAACACTGAACTGTGTTAATGTTTTGGATGGTTTGTCGTTTGCTAAAGTATTATTGAAACTGTACTTAGGACAGAGATCTGTCTTATTCCTGGATCATGTTGTACAGTGATTGTACTTGTTGTAAATCCCAAATGTATTCTAAATAATCCACTTAAACAAAACAAATACGTCCAATCTGCATAAACACTCTCATTTGAAAATGATTTCTGGTAAACCTCAAACATCAGTTGATTGTCCACCACTTTGTCACCAAGCTAAATAAGGTCTATGAAAATCCAAAGTTTGGTCACGGCTAAATTAACAAAGGCGTCTTGATCACCTTCACTCTCACTGGCTTAAAAGTTTCACCTGATTTTGTTAATTTAGCCGCGACCAAACTTTGGTTTTAAATATAATTATCCATAAACACTATCAATTAACAAAAGAACAAAAATTCTCTTATTTGGACATAACTATAATAAAGCTATGATTTCAGTGAACACAAGCTAGTGTGAATTTAGGAAGTTTGTCTGAATTAAATTTAACATTTAGAATAAACTGAGCTGAAGTGACATCTGATGGGTTTCCCAAGCCGCCACACACTTTTCCTACGACACCATTATACGACATGACCTTGTCCTCTTATGAAAACATTTGGACGCGAGCAACTGATACGATTCATGGTCACTGGATTTCTGTTCGATCGCTGCACTTGGCTCAGGCGGGACAGCATCGGAAGACCTCTAAAGACACCAAGATGTTTCTGAAAAAAAAAAGGAAGTTGTGCCTTTCGCTCGGCTCCGTTGTGCGATTTCAGTATTGCTGCTTAAGTTTTGTCATATTATGACAGAAAAAGAGAGACAGACAAAACAGGACAGACAGGTGGACTGGAATTCAAGCAAGACAGAAATCCAACCTTCTTTTTTTTCACCTGAGACTAGACAAACTTGTCTATAGAAAGAAAATCTCCCATAACACCCTTTCGGCCCAGCTACACAACCTCCAAAGTATTCACTCTAGTATTGTCGTTGGTATTATTGCCACGTCGACTCAGACTGAGAATGAGATGCTGAATAATATAAATCTTTTTTTTTTTGCTTCAAAGCATGGTGGGGAAACAAAAGAGCCTGGATTAAAAAAAGGTTCAAGAATCAGCACCACGTTGGCTACAGAAGAAGCTGGAAACAAAATTAAATACATAAATATATCACCAAACCTCCCAGCACTCTAATACTACCAGACAACAGACCACACACTCATGCCTGCAAAATGTGTGTCCGTGGACATGTGACATTAGTGGAATAAGTTATAATAAGCGGGGCAATAGGTAGCAAAGGAGAATTGGGTGATTTTGTTGTTTTTTTTCTCCTTCCAACTAATAAAAGTTTATCTTGCAGTGATACATATAGTTTGATATTTATTCACATTTTTTTTGACTATTTCAAAACAAAATATAGCTCTTTTTAATATAATTTTTTTTTTTAATATTCATTGCATATCATTTTTTATTTGATCTTTTTTTTATTATAATAATTATTAGAATTATATATATATATATTTTTATATTTCTAGCCCTCCTCACTTCAGCTAAGGGCTTGCAGAAAATACTCATGCAAAGAACTCATGCTGGTAAACAAAGTTACAAAAAAACTCTTAACTTTTTTCCATTTCTTTTTTTAATCTTTTTTTTTTTAAAGATTTGTCCTTGCATTTTCTTTTTTAGATCCCCGCTCTTGCGTCGTCTTGCCTCTTGCGCAGTCTTCCTGCTTCTTCCATTTCAAGAGCTCTTTATTTGTTAATAAATTCTTTTTTTTTGTTAGTCTCTTTATTCCCTCTGAGTAAATCAGGGAAGAGGCTGCAGTGTTCTTTTTTTCCCCCCGTTTTCTTTTTCAGATGCAGTTTTCTTAGTTCCTTGGGTGATTCTTGTGCACAACTGCTCTTCTGTTATTTCTCCCACCCACTTATCAAAATATATATATATTTATTCTACTTTGTACATTTGTCCTCCCTTATTGTATTTTTTTTAATGGAAGTACCGATCCTCCAAAACTTCCTTGACGGAGGATGTAAAGACAGAAGGAAAGGGAGAATGCCGTCTGTAAGACCTTGATATGCCTAAATCATCTCTAAAAAGATAACAGGTTAGCATGCAGACGTTATTGGTCCGAGTGTTTGTCAATGATGTGGCAGTGTGGCAGTCAAGTGTTGACGATGTGCACGTGGATTCACTATGGCAGCTTCAGCTCTACTAGTCAAATAAAAAAAAAAAACACGTTCAAGAAAGGGAATTACGAGAGAAAAACCACTCACTCTGCTAATAAGCTAATAAGCTTTAAGGGCGTTAGCTGTCCTGCTACACCTGATAACCTGTGTGCATGTAAAGGGAGAATCTTGTTGGTTTGCGATACAGACTTCAACTAAGGAACCAATCCTTGACTTTATTTGGTCTCGGTTGGAGGGCTTTGGTTTGGCGGACTAAATGATTATAAGTTGCCTTTTCTGAATTGATGAAAAAGAATGGAAGACTCAGAATGTCAGAATAGCAACCCATATCATAAAATGAGTCCAAAATGGGCATGTATATGTGTTCAAGGTCCTAAAAAAGCCTAAACATGTAACATAAAAAACACGACTACACAGGACAATATGCTGACGACACCTTCTTCTGGAATGCTAAAATGATAAAGGTTTGTGCGTGACTAAGTCGTTATTAGTCAGTGTGTGCAAACCGTTAATGAATATCAAAGTCTCTAAAAATTGTTGGTGAGGATTCTCCACCAACAGAATGCTACAAAGGATTAGCAGAGATGCTACATGATTAATCTAGCTTGGTCCATCATTCTCAAAACAAAGAACAATGCACACTCAGAGCTCCGTGCCACAGATTAGCGTGGCGGTCGGAGATTCTGGTGTTTTGATCTTGTACGGCAGACACAAAGCATAATGGAATGTTTCTGTTTGGATTTTTTTTTCCGTTACGTGTCACTTTTCTCCCCAGATCAGCTTGAAATGCAAAGGATCTCACTGTATTAAAAGTCTTTCGGTAGAACCAGGAATGGATCCGGAATTCCAAGAGGTTGCTTTGGTTACTGTGTGAAGATCCAGCCTCAGTCGTTTACATTTTTCATGTCTTTCCGGGGCAATTCCTTTAGCAACACCAACGTTCCTCAAGCGTCGCATCTGGATGATGTGCCTCCATCCGTAAACTCAGAAAACAACACCTAACTGTGTCTTCTTTAAAGAATCGGTGAATGCTAGAAACTTAACACTGTGGACAAAAGCAAAGACAAGAAGTTGGTTAGATGCCAACCTAAGATTTGGGGTTTATAGAAAAAAAAGATTTGTTTAATTAATAGTTATGTTATTTATATAAGTAGTATAAAGAAAAGTATTTGAAAAAAAACAGAGTTGAATATATTCAACCTACAGTATATATAAAACACATGCAGTTCACACTGGTCTGTAATGTATCTTTAAAGGGGTGTAAAACTACAGTCCTGTGAACAAGCTCAGTACTTCAACTTATGTAATGATTCAATCATTAATGACATTGCTCTACCTAGAATTTCAGTGAAAAATCACAATATTTTGACACAATTGGAGAAATTTAGCAGATTGTTCATTGTTAAAACAGCAAGACTGGAACAATACACCCCAGATACATTGATCCCATTTAAGATTTAAGAATTGTCATGAAACAATAAACAGACACTCATAAAAGGAAACTTATTAGTTAAAACGGACAACAGTAGAAAGCTGGGGTGGCTTTACCTGTCGATGGTGGTTAAAGTTAAGCATGCGAAAGTTCTGTTAACAGATAATTCACTATTAACTGTAGTTTCAATCATTCATGTATCATTGGATTCATTGTATGACTTACAAACACAAACTGTGAGAATCGGGAATGCTGGAGGTTCTTCAGTGGAATAATGAGAAATTCTGCTGACAATCTGATTGTCTGTATTTCCAGTTAATGAGTATTGTTGGTTTTTTTTTTTTATTTCTATAAAAGATTTTTATAGCGAGAAAAACTTTATAGGGTGAAAATAAATTTTAAAAATCGGAACTTTTATTAACTTTTACATTTACCTTTAAAAGTAAAGAAACATCTTAAAAACAATAATATACTTCATTAGAATTTATGTGCAGTGCTTTTATTTTTTAATGAGTAGTTCAAGTCTAGCTAGTGGTTTGTGTTGTTTTTATGTTATTTAATTTTTTTATTGACACACAGCAGCTTTAAAGTAGCCTCATAGAGGGAGCTTACAAACAAACATGTCTGATTTGTCTGAAAGTGTCCTGATTGTGTTGTATTGGTTCATATATTGTGTATGAGACTTAAATGTAGGTCATGCAAAAGAGCACATCAATATAATGAACAAACATGCACAACAAATACTGCACAACACAAACCTGGTATGATTTGGACATGTAAGAGAATAAGCAACATACATTGAGATACATTATAGATCATTTTAATGTTTTTTCTTTTACATATATTGTGTAGATACAGTTTTGTACAGCAAAGTTGGCAGGTAAAGCTAGTTAAATCTAGCTAGTGGTTTATGTTGTTTTTATTTTATTTAAATTTTTTTAATTAACACACAGCAGCTTAAAAGTAGCCTCATAGAGGGAGCTTACGTTTTCAAAACAAACATGTCTGATTTGTCTGAAAGTGTCCTGATTGTGTTGTATTGGTTACAACAATATGGAACACAGACTACACAAAGAGCTGAGATTTTAAATTCTCTACATTTTTAAAAGTTTGTACAACTACATACTATGACAATAGGACAATAAATATTACACAAGTAATACACAAGTGGACACTGACTGGATAACAAATGGACAAAATGGTGCTTGGTATTGATCAGGGGCATAAATCTCCTCCCTGTCTAATCATGTTACAGTTAAATAAGTAATGGACACTGAGATTTTGTTAGTGAACAAAAATGCCTCTGGAGCTCTTATGGGCCGTGCTACTCTGGAGACTCGTACTTTAATGGAGCATGAGCTACTCTGAAGGAATCACTACTGCACTAAGAGCATCTTAAGATCACCCATAAGACACACAAAGGCGTTTCCTGAATCTGTCACAGTAACAATGTCCTAAACGCTAGAATTCATTATAGGGTTCTTACTAGAATGCAAAGCATATAGAAAAATAAAATACACAAAATCTAGTGTAAGTTTGTTAGTTTTGTTTAGGAACATCCTCATAATGCACTGAAAGCAAGTGTGTTTACATGGTTTACAGACATACATAGATTTTAAATGCTTTTAATATAAACTAGCTGTGCAATAGGATGTGCTAAGAGTACAAACAATAAATTTTCTAGCAAACTTTCTTATAAAAAAAATCAAACACCTTAAATGTGTCTTAATTCAATTTGTGTTACCGCATAGTCTTTCCCATTAGGAGAGACTTAAAAGTTAAAACTTTAAATAGACTAAATTTTCTCTCCACCTCAAGTTTTCTTTGTCAGTTCAAATAAGAACCCTTTTATTAAATCCTAGCATTTGGTATTTGCCCTGATTTAGTCTTACTATGAAAAAGACATGCAAAGACAATTCTAGTTTCTAGAAACCTCAGCCTAGCTTTGCTATGATGCTAGGTGCCATGTTTAAAACAAAATGGCTAATTTATGCATTATTCTCCATAAGGAAATTGAGCAACATCTAACACTAACATATGCAAACTACCGACATACTAAATTGCAATTATTGCAATATATTATTTTACGTATGTTTCTGATTTCAAGGAAGCATTTTCTCAAAAATGGCTTTTGTCGTCATTTTTTTTCTTTCGGAAATTCTGGAAGCACTTGTTCCGACAGACTCAGATTTTTTTTTCTCTGTCTAACGAAAATGTACACAGATTGTTGACACTTGCATATGTATCATATACAAATGAAACAGTGAGATAAAGGAACGTTTTTAACAATAAAAACAATCGTCTTTCAAAATACATTGAAAAGAGGTTTAAAAACCAACAACAGGACGTTAACAAGGACAAGACCAACAAATCAGGAAAGCACTCATAATAATAATAATCGTTTTCTTTAAATTTGCTTTTCTGCTTCGTATACTGATCATTGCTTTGTTTTTTTTAAGGATTAAAAAGATTTTTGTACACATATCTACAAACAAGTGTGCGCATGAACTACTTTTCCAGCATCGTGAGTGTTATATTGCACATTATATATAGGTATATATAATTCAGATCAAAATGGTTCCTTACTTTCAACTTCACTGTTTGGATAGAATAAAAAAAGAGTGAAAAATGTCAAAACAAATAATGTGAATTAATGCCCAAATTGTGTTACTTTGCAATTTAAGCCTGATTATTTTTTGTTAGATTGTACAAACGCAGATAAAAATGGACAGAATGAACAAACAAACAAGAAAACCCCAAACAATAATAATGTTAATATGTGCTAAATCAACTCATGTCTTTAGAAACAACAATGGACAAACAAAATGATGTGAATTAATAGTAACTCTGCTAGCAGCATTCTATTAGAAATGCATCCTCCTTCAAATTTATCCTATGTGTAGATTTGAATTTTATTAAAGTAAGTACTTTCCAAGATACTAGACAGACATTATTATTTAAACTAAGCCAAAGATTGTTTGTTTTTGTCTTTAATTAAGCACATATATTTTCTAAACCTATACCTGTTTCATATCATATATACTAGTGTATACTAATGGACGCATCCCTCGCGTTAAAATACTGAGCGATTATCCAGTCCTGTGAAGGATGAGGTTAGTGAAATGTCAGAGGTAAAGGCGTTAACGTAGCTCTGTTTAGCTTCCTTGCTTGCGTTGTTCTTTGGCAGTTTTATTTCTCGCTCTATTGATGAGAATGAAGACATTCGGCCCACGATGCCATGAGAACAACGTGAACACAGAACACTCTCGAATCCTAGGCTCATACTAGCGAGTGACAAAGACACAAATAAAAAAAGAACTGAATTTTTGGGTAAATTAGCTATGTAAATTGCGGCCCTATTTTTTTTTTAGTTCCCCAATCACAGCTTGGTCCCTACCTGCAAGTACTTCTCATTTACTGCCTGATCCTCACAAATAAAAATTAAAAAGGATATAGCTTATAAGTAGGTAGCAAGGATTGTTGATGCTTCAAGTGAGTATACGTAGCTAGTTCAGCTAGCATGCTTTTCTGAGCTGACAATGAAGCCTAGCATGAAACATGATTAGTTAATTTGTGTTTAAATAATTAGCAGTTATACATTTTGGCTACAACTATTTTTCACAAGAGACAGCAGTTAAAACAAACGACTTTTCACTTGCTAGTGTGAACTTAGGCTACAGCTTTACGACTTAATGTAGCTACATTTTCCTCCCAATTAATATTCCTACTAGCTAATTTCAATCAAATCTTTGCATTGATCTCGCTAAATAAATTGCAGTGTGTCTTCTCTCAGCACTACAAATACACATGCACCTGAAGCTGAGCGGATGAGGATGGAGGAATAGCTTTCTACAGTCAGGATGGTTAGTGGCGGTTATTGCTTCCATTGTGTTCCACTGGGGGAGCGGGCCTCCATCCTGTCTTCCTCTTCCCCTGTCCTGAGTTTCCAGCATTTCCTTGTTGCTTTTACGCTCTATAATATGGAAGGGATGGGTGAGCGGCAGCGGCGCAGGGGTCCCGGGGCCTCGTAGGGATCATAGGGCGCGCCGGTGATCGGGGTCAAACGCAGCGACGACCCTGCCATTCCCGATATGTTGTTTAAACTGCGAGATTTCTCGTAGCCCGTGGCTGCGGTTTGACCAATACAAATTTTATAGGAGGTTTTTTTTTTTTAATTTTTGATTAGTCAGTTAGTAGTTAAATAAAGTGTTTTTTTTAAGTAATGGATGTAAGTTGCGATGGAGTTAGCAAAAAACGGGTGAGAAAACACAACCGAAAGCAGATGAAATGAAAGGAACTCAAACAAATGGTGAAATAAAGGGAAGACATCAAGAAGAGACAGACACACACACACACACATACACACACAGGACAAGACAGGACAAAACAAGAAAAGGCGAATTATGAATTATGTCATATATTTTCATCCCATTAAATCCACCACAACACACAATTCTTTAAAGACAACAGCACTTCATAGACAGCAACTCTGTCAGCTGAAGGAAACACTTCCGGGGTAATTACATTGTCCTCCTTCATATAGGGGGCACTATATATAGTCTATATAATTATAAATATATCATATGTTTCAATCAACTGGAGACAGAGGTCTAGTTTCAGTACCACGGCGAGTACACGCCTGAGCCCTTACACCACGCTGTGTGCTGCTGGAGGCTGTCAAGGACACCACAGTGGCCATTTTGTTGTGATGTTAGAGGCCCACGAGTGTGTTTAGCGTCTTCTTGAATATTAACTGTGTGTCCCAAAGTCGGATTTAGTGTTCTTGGTAAAACCTTTTTGAGTATCTGTGTATTTGGGCAGGAATCAGTTTCCGGCCATGTTTCAGATTCCAATCGATTTGCATGTCCAAATGAATGATGTTGTGCTCACACACACAAATTAGCAATTAGCAACTAATTAACTAATAACTAACATATAAAATGCTCCCACCACCATGTTTCACAAGCCCTTATCATCTGTAGTGGGTCCAAAAAGTTTCCTTCTTTACTCAATTTTATCTACAACATAATAGATGATAGGAGTTGTTTTCAAGCTCAAGTTCAACTAGACCTCCAGAGACTGGTTTCCTGGAGTGCATTCAGATTTACAACCTTCATTCATTACTTGTGATTTTAATATATGACTATTCTAACATATACATCTTTAAGTGTCTGTGATCGACATGGGGCAGATGTTGTTATTGTTGCTATAATGTATTGTCAGAGGTGGAAAGTAACGGATTACATTTACTTGCGTTACTGTAATTAAGTTGTTTTTTTTGTACTTTTCAAAGTAGATTTTATAACCTGTACTTTTACATATATTTTAGTATATTTTGTGTTAATAATTGTAATTTGCTATGTTACTAATCACATCTGTTGCTAAGTACGAAAAAAAATTGCCAGGGGGTCTTTTGGTCATTCGATTTTTATTTCAGAAACAAAAATTTAAAAATTAACTGTTATTTGATTTTAATTTCAAAATCCAAATACAAGAAACTGAAAAACAAGTCGTTTTTTATGACTTCCAAAATGTGAAAGCAAAACATGTCTTTTCTTTCTTTTCACAAACTGTGTATCTTTTGGTGATTAAATTTTCATTTCAGAAACAGAAATTCGAAAATAAAAAACAAACAGTTATTTCTTTACAAAACAGAAAATAAAATCACAATGAAACAAAACCAGAAAAAGGCTCCGTCTTTTCATTTTTCTGAAACCAGATGTTTACACTCACGTCAAGGCAACTGGAGGCACATAAAGCACTATGCTGTCATGTGCTTTTTTAGCTGCAGTTGCACCTCCTATTAACATGCATGTTGTTTTTCTAGTTAATAGCTAATATTAATATTAATACTAGTTACTACTGAAGTCGTCTTGTCCTGTGTGAAAATGTAGCTAACATTGTTGTTCCGAAAAACAACTTACTGGTTCTGCTCCATCTTGCTGATAGAATGGAAAGGTGATAGGAAAGGTAAAAATGGTCTTTTGAGTGTAAACTTCCACTTTCAGAAAAAAAAAAACAAAAAAAAAAACAGAGCCTTTTTTTGTTTTTTGTTTTATTGTGATTTTTTTTTGTTTTGCAAAGAAATAATCATTTGTTTTTTATTTTTAAATTTTTTGTTTCTGAAATAAAAATCGAATGACAAAAAGATACACAAACCGTTTTCTTAGGTTTGTTTTGAGTTATGGGTTTGTATTATGACTGTTCTTACTACTTTAATAAAAACAGTTATTAGTTGCATTACAAAGGAAAAACACCTCCACCATAAAAAAGTAACAAAGTAGCACAGTAATGAAGTGTATTTTAAATGGCTTACTTTTTACTTTTAACTTGAGTACATTTTTAGACTAGTAACTTTACTCGTACTAAAGTAAAAATTCATCAAATTTACTTTTCATACTCTTTCCACCTCTGTATTGCTCAGCACTTATAGTTTGACAGCTGAGCTATTAAAAGACATTAGATTCTAGCCTGGTCAATTGTAAAGCAGCACATTTTTTCAATATTGGTCAAGGTATTCCCAAGTTCCCTGTTTTTTTTAATCATTTTGTTAGAAACGCCTCTCCCAGATTAGTACTTGGGACACACTTTAAAACTAGAACGCTCCAAAAAGTAAGACTAATTATACTCAGTGTGATCAACTTTGCTACTTGTGGATACCTTAGCCTCCAACAGCTGTTTACAAATTACACTTCCCTTGACTGTGTGGTCATGAAACCTTCCCTAGGTTCTCATAAGCATGACTCATAAACACGACTCCTCCCGTTGAATCTTACTGTATGCTGTTATGCCGTAAACGCTTGCGGTTATTAACACACGGCGTCGGGCTTATGGTTGCACCCAGGTTTGGCTTCAGTGACCAGACATTTAAGCGAAAGTGCAAGCAGATTCTTTCCACCCACATTTAATTCTTTTTCCCCTTCTCTGTATTTCTGCAAGATCTCTCTTTTCTGGTGTGTGTGTTAGCTGGAAAGAGTGTGTGTTAACTGGAAAGCATGAGCATAAGGGGAAAAAACAACAGTTTCCTTTTTAAATAGATAATTAGAATGCATGCACACACACACACACACACACACACACACGCACAAATGAACACACACACGCATATGCACACACACTGGCTGTGGAAGGCAACAGGTAAAAATGCTAAATACAATATTACACTGAATTATCAGACAAATTTAAACAGAATTTAGTCAGTAATGTGGAAAAAATCAGCGGCTTCTTTCTCTATATATCTTCGTTTCCTCTTGCTGTACTACAGCTTTAACAGACTGCAAGAAAAACCTTGAAATATATATGAAGTCCCTAAACACACACACACACACACACACACACACACACACACACACACAAGGACGTCTAAAAAATAAACGAGGTCACATACATTTCCAAACACTAACTGCAGACATAGAAACAAAACACTCACAAGTTATTGACTAACACATACAAATGCACCCACCACCATGTTTCACATTAACTCTAGTCATCTGTAGCTGAATCCTTTTTTTCGCAGATTTTTTGACCTGGTTTTATTATTATTTTAATTGAACCAAAAAACCTGAAAGAACTAGCTACAAATATTAGACGAGCATTGACTTGTATCAAAGTAAACCTTCCAGATGTTGAAGAAAATTTTACAGTTTAATAATATTTAATACTAAATGAATAATTGTTGCATAGAACACATAGTACTTGTGTACATTTCCTTCTCATGTTACTATACGTCGAGTTCCTGTCCCCTAAAAATACAAACTGAGAAATTTCTCAATTCTCATAGTCAGAAGGAGCTCGTTAATTTTCCATTACAGCAGCTGCAGTGTTTATATTATGGACCTCTTTCTAATATTTCCAAGCCAATGTCTTTTTCTTATTAACTTTAAGAGAGAGAAAAGAGTGAGGACTAAATTTGAGTACAAGTGTTTATAATGTCAGTGAGACCTGGAAGTTTTACAGACGTTGCACTGAGCATTGGCAAATCGCCTTGGAGCAAATTATTTCATAACTGCCTTTAATTTATTATATTCGAAATTGATTCCAAAGTAAATTTTAGAAGCTGACATGACACTAAAGACTTTTTTAGTGTTTGCTTAAATAAATCAAGTCAAAGATAAAACAAAGAAGGTTTGAGGGATGGGATGACAAAAGGTTAATGACTAAGTAATGGATGGACCACCTTCATATGAAATACATATCAAACCAATATACTACTGTCCTATACCAGCACACCCCCCCCCCAAATAAATAAATAAATAAATAAATAAATAAATAAAGTGATAGCTATACATAGTACAGCCATTTTATTTAATGATACCAAATACACCATGTATATGATAAATACCCAGCCACTGAATGGAGGTATGGTATTCAACAAACACAGTAAAGTATAGCATTAGCATAATAAATACCTACCAACAGTCACACCTAAGAAATACTGGCACTGCACTGGCGGCCTGGAGATGGATGGAGAATGAGATGAATATTAGTCAGTGGAAAGCAATAATGAGCAATGGAAAGTGAAAGACAGGAAGTGGGTGCACAAACATCAAAACCAGTTTTACAAACTGTAAAGTTCGATAAATATATATTCTCCTGCAAATAATGTGTACATATGACCTTTTAGATCTGGTGTCGATCTTTTTCAGACTTTATCAGATCTGCTTTATGCCAGTAGCAGCCCACCAGTAATCTAAAAAATTATAAGTAAGTAAGAAATTAGTTAATCCATAAACTAGCATTAATATGCGCAAGCTTAACCATGGAATATCATGGTCATCATTTTTTTTTAACCCATAACCTAGCATTATATGGCATCAAACATTAACTAGCATTGTAGAGAAGAGGATAACTTATAACTGGCAGAAAATATACAACCATAAACTAGCTTTGTCAAAAGCAGTTCATTTACAAACTAGCACAAATATACATAAGCTAATCGATTAACTAGCACTACAGTAAACGTTTTAACATTTACATTAGCGCTAAACGGCCAACAAGACTTGGCACTGGACAAAATCACAGGTTATTCCCATTGTTCCCAGGTTCCTATGTTCCTCAGGTCTACATATGTGATTTCTCAGGATATTAGGGTTAGATTAGGGTCCTGGGTTAGTGTCCTGTGTTAGCAACCTTATGTTATGGTCCTGGGTTAGAGATAAGACCCTGGGCTAGTAACCTGGGTTAATGTTAGGGTTAGAGTTAGGGCTAGGACCTGGGCTAGAAACATGGGTTAGGACCCTAACCCTAACCCTAAGGACCCTCTAGGGTAAGTTTTAGACACTGGGTTAGGGTAAGGACCCCGGGAATACAGACACACTCTTCAAAATGTGTAACCAACAGTCTAGATTAATTAATTTTAGATAATTAAATTCATATTTCATCTCATATGAATTCTGTCAGGTGGCTTTTTGAAGTTTGCTAACATTGATATGCACTGGCTAAAGTATGGACTTGCGTTATTGTAAACGTCTTAGCCTATCAACTAGCAATAAACAGCCAAAATCATGAACTAGCATTGCAGTAAATAGATTATCCAAGAAATTAGCACTGATGTACATCAGCTAATCAATGGCAAAGCATTGCGTAAATGGGTTAACCGACAAACTAGCATTAATGTACAGAGGCTAAACTTTGAACTTTGAACATTGTAAAAGTGGTTAACCAACATGCTAAATCATGAACTAGCCTGGTAGTAAGAAGTTTGTCCAAGCAGACAGTTATGTCAAATAAAACATTTTCAGAAGAACTTAATTTGATTTATCTAACTGATCAGATGAAATAGCTATATATTGGTATTAAGACTGGAATGAACAGAACTAAAAATGTTATAACGTAACACTATCACATTATTGTTTATTTTTCTATACCAATACACAATGTCATGTTTTATTTCTTATTGTACATAAAAAAAAAAATACGGATGTTGTGAATGTTCATAAGCATTCGGTTCTATAATTAGGTCATGGCTGTGTATTGCTATGAAGGCCATATGTACACAGAGATGTTAGAGATGCCTGATCCTGCAGCATGTCATTGTATTGATCTGCAGGCAGTTCAAAAATGGAAAGGGTTCATATTACCCACAATTAAATCCTATTGATCCGGGCTCGACCAGAATGCAAATCAAGAGGGCTAGCGGTGGTGTGTTTAGCACGTCAAGTTGTGTAGCTCGTAACATGAGAGCTCAAAGTCTTCCAAACCACTTAAACACTCAGTTAACCTCTGTGGATTAGCCTAGCCACAGTTAAACAGGCATTCAAGTGGCTAACCTCAGGAATGGCTCAACTGCCGGTAATACAAGCTTTAGTAATGCATCGCTACACTAAATGACTGGTTTTAATATTTGAACGCACATAGTACAGAGTAGCTGAGGTCATGCTGAGGTCAAAGGTCATGCAGATGAACATTTGAAAGGCAGAACAATGAGATGCGTGAGCTGAGTGTAATGGTAATGTACCGTTAATAAACACACTCTGGAGCATGTCACATTTAGATATATATTAATAAAAACCACCATATTTTCCAGACAATAAGTCGCTATCAGGTATATAGCACACCTTCATTTTTACATAATGTTTGTACTGCTTCTAAATTGGCACCGTGATGCTAATAATATTTTTTATATTATATTTGCGTCAAATTAATATTTAAATGCCCAAATGAAAATGGTTGTGATTATTTGTGTTTATCTCATTTTAGCTAGAAGTAGCTAGTCTGAAATTTATTAGCTACAAGAAATTATAGAAACGATACGTTAAAATTCCCACTTGGTTGTCTTTCTTCCTACCAGTTGTTATTTATTTGTTATAGTGGCAAATGATCACAATTCCTGGATTAGCTATCATAAAAACCATTAACAACTATGCTACTACTGTTGTCGCCTTATAGTCTAGAGAATGTAGTACTACTTACCAACTTTTAATGTTTCAGACCTGCCAACCTTTGAAGAGGAATAATCCGTAGTCAACAGAGGAGGGGGAGGGGCTACAAATACATTTTCGATACAGACCTTTCTCGAATTAGTAGAAACGTTTAGAAGCACACTGTATTATTACTGATATTCGAAAAAAAATTTTTACCTACAGCAATTATAGCAATGCGGCGCTGGGACGATTTCACTAAGAAAAACATCTACTAATTCGAAACATTTAACGTTTAGAAAAAGAAGCTGCAGCATCAGTGCATCTATCAAGTTGGAATATTCGGGCACTAGCTAGAAGATCACTAATGTAATAAAAGAGGGCATAAACGGGGCAGGGCTAAAATCAGGGCTAATGTCACTTAATATCAAGGAGGTCGAAACAGTTATGCAGTCTGTCAATCATTCTGGATTTATACAGTGATTGGCTTTTTTGCTAACCAAGTTATAACTCGTACTAACGTGTGCCAGTGTTGAATTTTAGAATGGTTTGGTGGTGAATGGTTAAATGGTTGGTTGGTATGTCTGTGGTTTGGCTTCATTTATCGAAATATTTCCAGTTATAAATATAAATATAGAAATATGATTTTAGGTGGCAAAAAGGACATACAACTACCAGTGATGTATAGCTTTATACACACACACACTTACAAACACACAAACACCAAAGTAAAAGGAAAAAACATGAAATTAAATGAAGAGTTTTCTTATAAAAGAGGGAGAAGAAGCTCTAAGCTAAACGCCCTGGTGTTGTAGTCATAGTACTGCAGTCAGCTGCAGACATTCAAGCGCAGGGGCAGCTGGGATCTAAGTGGCCAAACCAACAAAGGCACATGTGCTCACGCAGAAACACACTGGACAATTTATAAAGCGTGTTTATGTTATGTGCGTGAAAAGCACTTACACATGAGCAAACAGTGTAATATCCAGAGCAAGGTGTGTGTAGTGCCAGAAATAAATGATTGATCGATACTAAGCATGATACACATTTTGGTATCGGTCCTGTAAAATTTACTAGTACACACACTACATCCTGGATATGTAATCTTCTTGTCCCGGGTGCCCAGGATAGTGATCGTACATCATATCACCATTTCAGAGAACATGAAAATGTCCGGTGCTCACAAAGTAGGAATCTGTCTTATACAAACAAATGTGTGTGTGTTGTGTTTTCATATAGGTAAAAGCTGTTTTCTTTGTGGGGACCAGGTAAAAAGTGTCAGATGTTACTGCACTTCTGGGGACATTTGGCTGGTCCTTACAAAGAAAATGAGTTTAGCTTTTTTTTTAAACAAAACATAACAAAACTAGAGGTTTTCTTAGCAGAAACTAAAGGAGCTAAACTGCCATAATTTGGTTATTTAAACGTCCTCACAAAGGCAGGTCCTCACAACGGCAGGTCCTCACAAAGGCAGGTCCTCACAACGGCAGGTCCTCACAAAGGCAGGTCCTCACAACGGCAGGTCCTCACAACGGCAGGTCCTTACAACGGCAGGTCCTTACAACGGCAGGTCCTCATAGAGGCAGGTCCTCACAAAGGCAGATCCTCACAAAGGCAGGTCCTCACAACGGCAGGTCCTTACAACGGCAGGTCCTCATAGAGGCAGGTCCTCACAAAGGCAGATCCTCACAAAGGCAGGTC
>JAOVVF010000044.1:1727118-1737125 GCA_028565595.1 Duopalatinus emarginatus
TTTTCCTTCTCACTGTCACCACCGGCTTCTCATCAGGGATCAAATTTATAAAAATTCTATAAATGTATATTTGACCCATTTCATTATTTCTGTAAAGCTGCTTTGGGAAAATGTCCATTGTTAAAAGCGCTGTGTAAATAAAATTGAATTGAATTGAAATTTCATTGTCATGTGCTAGGTGATATGATATATGTAAAACCAGAACATGTATGTAACCGGTCTACATGTGACTTTTGCTCGCGCGACTCTGGTTTACATTCAGTCCTGTTAACATGCAGGCTTCAACTTCGAGGTTTGACAGTAAGTAAATAATTGTGAACTTAATTAAGTTAAAATGGCCGACGTGCAGGAATGATTCACAATCAGGCCACAAACAGCACCTACTGTTTACACTGCACTGTTACAATGTAGGACTGAAATGCCTATGAGATAACAGCCTCCTGGGATCTTCAGTGGTGGAACTGCGTATACAAAAACAATGAACGAATGAGTGTGTGTGTGTGTGTGTGTGTGTGTGTGTGTGTGTAGAGGGATGACTATGCTGAGCAGATGGAATGCTTTGGGCTCATATGGACTCACTAGTTGATCGTAAATATGAAATCATTTATAACAGAGGTGTCTCCTGAGGATAAACACTGAAACACACACACACACACACACACACACACACACACACACACACTTAATGCTTAAATGCTGTGCGTTCTTTCCCTATTGTGTCTACTGGTTCACCTGAATAATGAATGAGTCAGCATTTTCAATCCATTACCTGTACATTCAAAAATGAGGATCAGGGGTGTCATTAAAGCAACAGTTACGCACTAATCCCTTCATTCTCAATGCAGATGTGTATTGGAGCTACGAGGCTAAACTAGCGGGCAGGCAAAGTCTGCAGGTAACAGGTTAGCATCATACGCGAGTTGTTCAGTATATGTTCAAATAGACTTGTTTACGTGGTTATCGAAAAAAAAAGCATATGGTTAGGGCATCTTCCTCAGCACATAGCTAAGCTACTTCGGCAGGAGGCGTGGCCAAAATTTAAAAAGCCACACCACACCACATGGCTGCATTACGATTTCTGAGCAATTCGAAATGAAGTTCCTCACCTCTGTTTATTTCTATGATCTCCTCCTGAGCTAGAGGGCAGTCTGCAGTAAGGCCACCTGAGCCCATGACCCCACCCAGAACGTTGCCCAGGATCCTCTGAGGCGAAGCTGTAGCCATAGCCAGAGCGTCTGGCTTGCAGTAGTTTGGCGAGCCGGGCTGTGGGGCTCGAGGGATGTGTTTATTCTTCTTCTTGGGCAGCTTCTGCTTGGCCATGGCCAGCGAGTAGTACATGCCAAAGTTGTTGACAATGACGGGCACAGGCATGGCGATGGTAAGCACGCCGGCCAGAGCACAAAGGGCGCCGACCAACATGCCCGACCATGTCTCGGGGTACATGTCACCGTACCCCAGCGTCGTCATGGTGACCACGGCCCACCAGAAACCGATGGGGATGTTCTTGAAACTTGTGTGGTTACTGGCCGTGGGGTCGTCGGGGTCGGCGCCGATGCGCTCCGCGTAGTAGATCATGGTGGCGAATATGAGCACTCCAAGGGCGAGGAAGATGATGAGCAGGAGAAACTCATTGGTGCTGGCACGGAGCGTATGGCCTAACACGCGAAGGCCGACGAAATGGCGCGTGAGCTTGAAGATCCTCAGGATGCGCACGAATCGGACCACGCGCAGGAATCCCAGCACATCCTTGGCCGCCTTGGACGAGAGGCCGCTCAAACCAACCTCTAGGTAGAACGGCAGGATGGCTACAAAGTCAATGATGTTCAGCGTGCTCTTGAAGAACTCAGCCTTGTCCGGGCAGAAGATGACGCGCGTGAAGACTTCAAAGGTGAACCATATCACGCACACGCCCTCGGCGTACGTCAGCCAGCTGTCCGTCACCACCTCGTAGCTGATCTCTTCTCGCGTCACGTTGCCATCTGTATAGTTCCATGTCCTGTTGTGGATAGTGTTGAACGCCTCATGCGTCTCCATGCAGAACGTTGAGATGGAGATAAGGATGAAGAGCAGCGAGCCGAACGCCACATACTGCCAAAAAAAAGAGAAACAAAAAGAATGAGAGAAACAATGAGAAGACAAGGTCACATTTATTTTTTTAAGACAAAGCGTTGTCGAAACGTTTTCAGCTTTCAGCTGTTGAATTATTAGCATACAATTTCTTTATCTGTAACAGCTGCTCTGACGGTACATTCCGTTTCCATAGAAACAGCCCATTAGGAAGGAGTCTCCAGTGTCAGGGTGAACGTATTCTCATGAACGGTGTGACTAAATACAAATTCCACTGACACACATTGCTAATACACTTTACCAATGGTGTTCTGCCAGTAAGCCCTACCCTGATACGATACGAGTCTGGCTCATATTTCAAGACAGCTCCTTCTTCCACTTTAAGAATTGGTGGATTGGATGTCCGAAATTAAAAGTGCAGGCAGTTTAAGGTTGTTTACCTCCAGAAAGCATTAAGGGGCCGTAATAACTCAAAGCCAGTCATTCCATGTGTCACTGGCAGGCATTCATCACTACAGCTTCTTACCTCTAATGCAGGTTATAAACGCTTCCTGTTTACTTCCTGTTTTATTTCCATCACTTGCCTTGAATCCATGCCATATACATATTATTGATATGAACGAACCCTACCCGAGGTGGGATAGTCAGAGTGAACTATTTGCCTAGACAGAGGAATGTGACCTCTGCATTTAAGCCATACATGCAGTAAAACACACACAACAGTGGACACTAGGGGGCAGTAAACACATTTGCCAGGAGCGGGAGGGGGAGGGGGGCAGCCCCAAATCCCGCACCCAGGGAGAGGTTGGGGGAGTTAGGAGTTAGTGAGTTACTTGTTCAAGGGCACCTCAGTCTGGTCTTGTCTGGTGCGGGGATCGAAACTGGGACCTTCCTTAATACTTCTTTATTGCTGAAACTGGAGACTCCTTCCAACAATGTGTTCACACTTCACCAGCTCAGTGATTAGCAACAGTCGTAACTACAGGGTCAACCATGATTTGGAATGACTTGCTTTGATGGGGGCAGGTGTGGCCTTGTGGTCAGGGAATCAAGTGCCCTTGACCAAGGCACCTAATCCCCCCAAATGCTTTCCAGGTGCCGTGCTTTGGGGCTGCCCCTCCCGACTCCTGGCAGGTGCGTTACCCACTGTATGTTTACTAGTTCACGTTCACCATATGCCAGCCTCAACTGTGCAGCTAGACCGTGTTTCTGTTACGGTAAATAAATCGATGCCTACTGACCAATCAGAATCCAGTCTTTACATATTACATATTAATTTAAATACAGCATCTGGGTCTATAAAGCTGGTCTAAATGTGTAAACTGGGTCTTCATCAGTAGAGCAACAGAGCAAAAGCTGCTCTAGATTCCTATATTCAGGTTTCCGGTCTTCTACGCACAAACACACACACACCTGTACAACTGACCACACACACACTTATTTCGAACTAAAAAGGCAACCTACAGCCATGACATCATTGTAGGACAATGATCTCTTTATGCTAGTTCACAGTGTAGTGAATGTAGTAAGACTTTGAGACTGAAGTAAACGCAACTTGACACGTGAGCTCACGTGTTGACTGCCTACCAGAGGTTGGCCATTCAAAATCCCAGCAATAGAGTGCGTCAGTGTTCGTTGTCCATTATGCCTGCCCATACCATAACCCCACCTCCACCATGTGCCACTCAATTTACAATGGTGACATTCACAATGAGGCCGTCTGGTGGACGTTCCTGGTGGATTATCACGGCAAAGGAGAAGTGCTTATTAACACAGATTTAGGCAAATTTGTAAACAATATTTGAGAGAAAAAGATCTTTTTTGTACATAGACAAAGTCTTTGTAGATTTTTAAGTTCAGCTCATGAAAAATGGGAGCATATATATATATATATATATACATATATATATATACATTAAACATTTACACAACTCTGACCAGGCAGTTACTAAAGACGAACACGTCCAGTCCTGATGTACGCAACATTTACTACTCTGTAAACCCTTCCTGCTAAGTGTTCAAAAGGAAGCAAAACACACAAAAAATTAAACACCTGTGTCTGTCTTCCTGATGATACATTCGTGTTTGCTTACATCCGTTTATCTTCATAACGTGAACCTTTATCAGGTCGAGGAATGTAGAGACAACAGAAGCAAGAACGGGTGAGAGAAACAGGATCAGGTCCATGGATACGTTTTTTTTTACACATCCACGTTTATGCAGAGGGATGGAGGGATAGTTTTCTTCAGTAAGCACTGGGAGATAAATAATACATCAGAAAGAGGGGGAGGGGGAGCAGGGGAGAGAGAGAAGGGGAGAGGATGTGATTGAGTCTAAGAGAGACGGGTGTTGGATACAAACTCGCTGCAGAGAGGAAAAAACACACACACACACACACACACACACACACACACACACACATTCATAAAGACCCAGATTTAGACACACACACAGAGAGAGAGAGCCACTAATGTGAATAGGACACACAAGTAGTTAAAAGCCCCCCCCCCCAGCCGTCCCTTCTTCTTCAATATTACGCAATCCTTCCGTTTCTTCCTCTCCTTCTCCTTCCTCACGCTCCAGAATACAAGTATGAATAAAAAGATGTCGACGTGTCAAGGTCTTGACAACGATACAAACCGAAAAACATGCGGCGTGCTTGAAAAGGTCACATGACTCAATGATTTGTATTGAAGAAATGAACAAAAAGGGTTTTTTAAATTTTTATTAGATCATTTATTATTCTGATAAATGATCTGAATTCTGATTGGTCAGGATGTGGAGCGCTAACAGTAACTATAACATTGAAACTTCCTGATATTGGAAAATCTTATTGGAAAATAATTAACTTCAAGGTATGGAATCGGGTCGCCTCGCACCACCCTGACGCTGATTATTTTCCTTTTAGCAGTATGTCAGGAAGTTATGATATTTCTTTAGAATCAGACTCAGTGGACAACACTACATTATGATGGTATCTATGCAAAATAGGCTGGTGGTGGCTTTATAATGGTGTGCTTTTTTTTTTTAGCTGCCATTCCATGGGACCCCTGGTACATCTGCAAACATCTCTGACAGGTGAACCAAGTGTATCTCCTTTCTGCACCCATTCACATTTAATCTGATCAACAGGACAATGCGCCACCACATACATCTCGAGACGCCAAATTATGGTTAGAGGAACACTCGTCTGGGTTTGGGGTTTTGCCTTTCCTATTCCCATCTAAGACACCAGATCTCAGCGTTATTGAACACGTCTGGATGCCATCCAATGCTCTGTGGAACACAGAAATCCTACACCTCAGAATACAACAGAATTGTGGGAATGTGCTTACAGAATATTTCCACAAGCCTGTTGAGTTGAGTCAATGTCCAATGGGGGGAACAACCAAGTATTAAACTGGTGTACCGTTTTTTTTCTGGTATGTCAGTGTATTTGGATATTTTTGGTATGTGAATTTATTATATATATATATATATATATTTAATCATTTTATATTTTTTTATCATTTCATTTAAAATACATTTTTCAATCTTTTTTTCAAAATAAAAAAACATTTAATTTAATTTAATTAAAACTATTGAAAATAATAAATAAATAAACAAATAACAAGTAAACAAACAAACTTATTAACTTAAAAAAATATTGTGGGTTTTTTAAAATAAAAAAATATTTAAAAAAAAAATCAGTGATCAGCCGTCTTTCGTCTAAAGGTATACCGTTTCTGTCATGGAGCTGAATCCTGAAATTCTCTCATCCCCTCTCCATCTTCCTCTCCATGCCTCTCAATATTCAACCTGACCTACTTGCAATCTGCTGCAGCTGAGATCCCCTTTCCCTCTCTCGCCTCTCGTTCTCCTCTCTCCTCATCCCTCTTTCTCTTTTCTATCTTTCTCTCCCCCTTGGAAAAGGCTCCATATTGTCTGGGAAAACTAAGGTACCAGAAAGCTAGCCTAGTCCCATGTGTGCTTAGGTGTGTGTGTGTGTGTGTGTGTGGGTCTTAATAAGTCACACCCAATGCTGTAACATCGAGCCTTTCAGACAGACGCTCATCTCGGTTTACGCGCACGCGGCCGTCAAGGTTTAGCGCGGCAATGTTACTTAGTGGCTAATTCGCATTAAACTGGAAGTGTGTGTGTGATTAGACTGGAAGTGGGGAGGGATATCGATCGGAATATGAAGCCGTTCTTAAATTGACTTGATCCGAGCCTTTCAGAAGTTCTTCAACGTCCACGCTGGAGAAACAGAATATGCTCTTTCTAATGCGCTATATCCGGAGCGCTGATATCACAACATCCGCCTCATTACTTTAAAAATATAACTACATGACATCACGTCTCCTTTTTTAATCCAAGATCGTTTATTGCCTCGCTGCCACCCGAGTTAACACGTGCTTTGTTCACTACGAGTATTCTGAGCAGAAACTGTGCAGCGTAAGAAGCGTGATTTCATTACATGTAATCTGTTTAGCTAAAATGCATCTTCACGTCCACTGGTAAAAATTTACTCAAAAGTCTAGACTCGTGCCTGGAAGTTTAATTTTCCCAAAGTCTCAAACAATCACTATTTCTGGAAATCGTATGAACCACAATGAAAAAACACACTAAAATAAAACCTTTGGTGGAGCAAATAGGGGTCCATCAGTGATTACATCTGTGAGCGTTTGACGGAAAGGGAAGCATTTCTGTCAATGGGAGGCGTAGAGTTACAAAGGATCAAGTGGTGTCATAAATTCTGGAAAGTGGCACCTGAATGAGGAAGTTGAAAAAAAAACAACTACAACTACACATTTTCTACATTTGACTAATGCTTCCTGGTGGTCATGAACTTGAACTTACAACCTTCTGCTTAACTAGCCTCAGATGGTGTACATGGGCTGGGTAGAATAGTTTTAGAACCATCAATGGTTGTAAGAAAAGTGGAGAAGGGACAATGTCTCTACTGTTAACCAGAAACAGACCCCCCCCCCATCCTAACCCACTGGTAAATGGTGGTTTAAATGGTATAACTCTTTTCATTATTTTCTGTAAAGCTGCTTTGAGACAATGTTCATTGTTAAAAGCGCTATACAAATAAAATTGAATTGAACTGAATTGAATTGGTTACTGTACAACCCACAAACCCACCAAAAACTTCTGAAACCACCAAGGTACAAAATACATCCTTGTGTGAGAAAATAAAAACATTTTTAGTTGCCTGATACCCAAAAATGTATGGCATGTTTGGTAGACCAATTTATAATCAAACACCTTTCTCATTTGAGTAATGGTGCCTGGTGGTCATGAACTTTATCTCACAACCTTCGGGTTAGTACAAGCTTAACCAGGGTCAGCTGGTGTAAACAGGCTTGGTGGATTTTTTTTTTATGGAACTATCAACTGCTGGTTCAGAAGAAAAACATGCAGAATGTACAAAGAAGCAAAACTGGACTCTTCTTTTAACCAGAAACCGACACCTCTCCAAACCCTCTGGTGGATTGTGGTTACTGTAGAACGCAACTTAGCAAGTTGAACCAACTTACTACCACGGATTGGTAGTTTGGTAGCTGCGACCCCCAGTCCACCATTATACCAAGGACCACTGTATCTCTGGACTTCTTTATTCACAAATGTATCAAATGGGTGGAGTCTGGTAGAAAACAGCCAGTTTCTGCTCTCAGGTTGGTGAATTCCAGTGGACCAGAAAACTACTAGGGTTGGACCTACTTATCCTGAAGACAGTGTACTGGAAAAATTGGCCAAGAGCCACAAAATGATACCCCAATTATTGTGCCGAATGCAAGCAGCACCACCTCACCTGCAAAGTGTATGGTCAAACCTTTGTGTAGCAAACCACGATGGAGTACACAGTCCACACTGAGCTTTCAAACTTCCTTGAATCTAAACTTCTCTTCAGTGCGGGCAGAGGAGAGCGAAAGATTATTCAATAAACACTGCCAATAATCGAATCAAGACACCCAGGCTGGGTTTGGCAGGCGCAAGGTTTCCAGGCTTTTAACTTGAGTTGCTTCCTGGCTCCAGTCCATCGTTTGGAGACTTGAGGGAGCAAATCGATTTTGCGCTGCCCTCTTCCTGTCATGGTTACTGCTGAAATTAAAATGGTGTAACTGCATGGCTGGCTGTCACCTGATACTGTTAGGTCCATTCTTTTTTCTTTTTTTTTTTTTACAATCTGTCCATATGTATAACCAACCATAAATTTTTAATGATAGTCTTTAATGCCCCACAACAAACAAGACTACTATCCTGACAAATTTATGTAACAGAAAAACACCAGTCTAATACTGGGCAGGTCCCCCCACAGGATATTGACTTCATAAGCTTGCTAAAATTTTCTGTAGGCGATAAACACTATTCTTTTTTCATAGCACATTACATGGCACCCCAGATGTGTTTAATAACGTTAGGTGGCTTAGGTGAAAACCCCAAACTCAACCACAAATGAGTGTTCCTCTAACCATAATTTGGCCTCTACACATGTGCGGCGGCGCATTGTCCTGTCGGAAGAGGACAAACCTGACAGAATTAATTTGAACTGGACATGAACGGGTGTAACCTGTCACACATAGCGTTCACATTTATGGCATTTGGCAGATGCTGTTATCCAGAGCGACTGACAAGGGTAGTGGTATTACAGGTAGGCCAATGTAGAGTTGAGAGTCTTGCACAAAGACCCTTATTGGCGTAGAATAGCAGCCTGGTTGCCCAAACATGGATTCGAACCCAGGTCTCTTGACATAGTAGCCAATGATGTTACCACTTGTAGACGTACCAGAGGTTTATTATGGAGCCACCACCAGCCTTTTTGCATACAAGCTTATCTGTGCCTGTTTTTCTGTCACTTCTGAGTGTACTGGCATTGTGTCAATGCTTTTGTTAAATAAAACTGTTCGTATGTATGTTGTGGAGCCTCCAGAGAGCGTGAAGGCCGCAAAGTAAACCAGGTCAGCAGCAAGACAAGGCTCGACAAGGCTTGGCAAGAAACTCTGGGGGCAGAGAGGAAGGTGCCACTATGCCAGATCACCCGCGACGCACCACATGTGCAGTTTGGCATCGTTAGTTCACTGCCACGGTTGGCGAAACATTTTGCTGAGTCACGGAAGACACAAGTCTCTCGGCGGCACACTGGAGGACCGGTGGAGTGTTGAACAGACTGAACCGAGACATGCAGCAAGATCTGGGGGACTCGAACTGGATGTGTCCGTATAGGATCCACAAGGTTAGAAAAATCAGTCAAGTGTGATTGCAGAACCGGGTTCTAGATTACCCTGAAGACTTTATTATACATTTCAGTGTACGACTTTAAACAGTAAATCTGTACATCAATGGAAAGGAATGAAGGACTGAATAAAAGAATGAAAAAAGGAAAATAGAATGACATAAAGGAAGAAGAGAGGGAAGGAAGGGAAAAGTAAAAGGAGGGAATGAAGAAAAACAGACAGTTGGCAGGGTGGACAGGAAAAATAGTGAAGAATAAGGAAGAAAGAAAGGATAAAAAGGAGGGAAGGAAGGAAATGTTGAAAGAAAAGAAGAAAACAATAAAAGGAAGGAAAGAAAGAAGAAAAACAGAAAAAGTGTACAGGAAAAAAAAAGAAAACGGGAAAGAAATACAGAATAAAGGAATAAAGAATATCCACCATGTTAAATTTTTGCAGGAAGGAACAAAGTAAAAAGAAAATGAAAAAAGAATGAAAGGAACGAGAGAATGAAGGTAGGAACTCAGAAATTAAAGAATAAACCGATGGTGAAAACACCAGAGGGCAAAATGGAGGACACAAAAAAGAGAATGATGAAAAGAAGAAAAACGTAAAAGTCACAAAATGACACTTTCCTTCCAACACCATCACCAGCACAACCAACACCACCATCACCAACACCTCCATCTCCAGCACAACCAACACCACCATCACCAACACCTCCATCTCCAGCACAACCAACAC
>JAOVVF010000044.1:1737225-1748172 GCA_028565595.1 Duopalatinus emarginatus
ACCAGAACAACCAACACCACCATCACCAGAACAACCAACACCACCATCACCAGAACAACCAACACCACCATCACCAGCACAACCAACACCAACCCCACTATCACCAGCACAACCATCACCAGCACAACCAACACCACCATCACCAGCACAACCAACATCAGCACAAACACCATCACCAGCACAACCAACACCAACCACACCACCATCACCAAAACAACCAACACCAGCACAAACACCATCATCACCATCACCAACACCACCAACACCACAACCAACATCACCATCACCAGAACAACCAGCACAACCAAAACCACCATCAACAGCACAACCAACATCAGCACAAACACCATCACCAGAACCACCAACATCCCCAACATCACCACCAGCACCACCAACACATCGAGGTGATTGTTTATCTAGAACAGCACACTGCAGAGTGTATTTTTCCTATCTACAGTCAGTCAGGTTGCAGGCAGCCAATTAAACCTGTTATAATAAAACGTCCGGCAGATGCTGTGATATAAATAATTCATATCGGTGCATACCTCTGGTGAAGCGCTAGCAGTGTGTGTGTGTTTCTAATTATTGATTATGTAGTTTCGGCTCAAGGTCAGCATTACTTTAAGAGATACAGCACAGAGAACTCGCTGTCACTCGTGTAAACAGATGGATCTCCTGTTCGGCAGCTTCTCTCCGTCCTTGGCTCGGGAAAGCTAGTGTCGCTGTCGCCATGGCGAAAGCGACGGAGATGCACTGCAGTATACGTTAGGACACGCATGAGGGCATGCGCCGAGTTCACTCATACATACATGCGCGCGTTGATGCAGGTGAAACAAACACACACACACACACACACACAGAATGTGTGACAGCAGAATGTGACAGAAATGCATGAAAGCATGGGAAGAAAGTATGGTAGGGGAAAAAGGGTAGGAAAGAAAGAAAGAAAGAAAGAAAGAAAGAAAGACAGACAGACAGACAGACAGAAAGAAAGACAGAAAGACAGACAGAAGGAAAGAAAGAAAGAAAGAAAGAAAGAAAGAAAGAAAGAAAGAAAGAAAGAAAACAGGTCCAGATGTGGTACTGATGTAGGCACATCTGTTCCAGTTTTTCTGGCACTTATTAAGCAAATCCAAAAGGAGGTAGGGCAGGTAGAAAGGTGATGAGAACGAAAGAAAGGAGGGACAACAGAAGAAAGGAGGGATGAGCGAAAGGAACGCTGACAGCAGGATAAATTAGGATGGATGGACGGACATTAGGACCGAGCAGGAGAAACGGAGGAAGAACAGAACAAAACAAAGACAGATGTAAGGAAGCGATAGAGGAGCAGAGGGAGGAGCAACGATGAGTGACATGCGGTGTGAGCCAATCGCAGAGAGGCGGCAGTGCGGCGTGTAACACCTGAGAGGGGGGCGGGAGGGGATCGCCTGACAGAACACAGGACACTGCGGGAAACTGAAGGACACGAGTGGGACCGGTGTATGTGTGAGAGAGAGAGAGAGAGAGAGAGAAGCTCTTTATGAGGACCATCAGATGTCCTAGTCATGACAGGTCCAACGTCCTCAGAATCACTTTGTCTTTCTGAGAGAGAAAGATAGATCGAAAAAAAGGCAAAGAGAGAAAAAGAGTGAAGGAGAGAGAGAAAGAGTGAGAGAGCAAGATAAAGAGAGACAGAGTGTTTAGCTATTTATGAGGACAAAAAGTGTCTAAATGTCCTTACCAGGACAGGTCAGATGATTTGGCATTTCTGTCCTTTTTCCTTTCAGTCTTTTCCTTTCTTTTGTCTTTTGTCGTTCATTTTTTTCTGTCTCCGTTTCTTATCTTCCCTTTTCTTCCCTACCTTTCCTCTTTCCTTCTGTCTTTCCTTTTATTTTTGTGTGTGAGAGAGAGAATTTCAACACAAGTCTTTTGCTACATGTGACCACTTCCATCTTGAAGGTGATTATTTTCCAACGACAGCACAACCCCAAGTGTGTGACTCATTACTCATTCAGTCAAAGACGTTTTAGATACACACACACACACACACACACACACACACACACACACACACACACACGTTATCGTCCACATGTTCTGACCCTGGCTTCCATTTTGACAGTCACAGCCGGTGCACTTCCACTTAATTTTAACATCACAGGTGTGTTACAGTGAACCATCTCTGCAGAGAGAACTCCACATAAATCTGTGTGCGTGTGTGTGTGTGTGTGTGTGTGTGTGTGTGTGTGTGTGTTTTGTCTGTTTTGTATTCTCTCCAGATCACTGCAGTGTTGCCGTGTGCCTTTTGTCCTTGCGACACGCCCCCCTGTTCTTTCGTTCTGTCTTTGGCGAGTACAAACACACACATACACATGTTTGACTGCTAACACACACACGCGCATACACACACGCATACACACACACACACACACACATACACACACACACACACACGCACACACACATACACACACACACACACACACGCACACACACACACACACACACACACACACACACACACACGCACATCATGCCTAACAACCTGTCAGAATCTCTCTATATTTTGCTCCTCCTTTTTCTTCCTCTCTGTCAAATCTGCTCAAATCTTTAAGCTGAGAGAAAGTTTTTCACACACACACACATGTCTTTGACAAAACTGGACTAGAAAAGCCCACAGGGAATACAGGGTGTTTGTTTGTATATGTGTAGGTGAATGTTTGTGTGTGTGTGTGTGTGTGTGTGTGTGTGTGTGAGCTTTCAGCAAAAAGTGAAAGTGATGAATTCAGCATTCATCGTCCCTGCATGGACCTCACCGCTGCCAGCCTTAACAACAGATGGTCCCTTACACACACACACACACACACACAGACACAGACACACACACACGCACACACACGCACACGCCTTCCTAAAGAGGGCTGGCACACAACTTTAATGGTAGGTACAGCGGTACAGCACACACAGAGAGTCTTCACTGTGGTTTTGAGTTTCATAACCATGTGTGTGTGTGTGTGTGTGTGCGTGTGTGTGTGTGCGTGTGTGTGTGTGCGTGTGTGCATGTGTGTGTGTGTGTGTGTGTGCGTGTGTGTGTGTGTATGCGCGTGTGTGTGCGTGTGTGTGTGTATGTGTGTGTGTGTATGCGCGCGTGTGTGTGTGTGTGCAGTGCGTTACCCAAACCGACTCTGACACTGTTCAACCACAGCAAGAACACGGCTGTCTGAACCTTTAACTAGGGGGGATAAGTGACTGCCCTCGTTCTGTCCTTTGACTGGAGCGCACACACACACACACACACACACACACACACACACACACACACACACACCCCAAAACTACAACACTTACATTCTTTCTTCCTCTAAAAACAAAAAAAACCTGTGGTATAGGATCCACAACAGGACGGTGTTACGGTACTAGAAGATCTTCTTTCTGAAATTGTCCGGATTTGACCTTGTGTTCTGAATGTTGCTGTGGTTGTGTTGGTTTTCTAGTTGGCATGAAAGTCGAAAACAACGGCGGGGTGAAAACGTTAGCAGGGTATAAATCTGTTTACTCAAAATCACGGCTGTAAAACTGTCTGGTACTGGAGACACATTTCCCATAAGACCCCCACCTGAACGTCTGCTTCCACAAAACGTCCCTATCAAAGGTGGGAAAAATCACCAAGTTAAGTAAAGTAAAAGTGAAAAGTCGTCACCCAATTAATTACTTGACTAAGAATAAAAGTACTAAATATAAAAATCTTGTTGAGTACTGAGTAACTACTGAGTCCCTCTGTGTTTAATAATCAGGACGTTAAATAAAACACCTGAACACACAAAAATATAAAACAGTAATGAAGTTCAGAGGTGAAGAATTTAAATTTAAACTTAAATTTAAAAACTAAAACAATAATAAATAAAATCTTTACAAAGTAGCGTCAATTAAATTCTGGTCAGGTTGTTGTGAAACACACACCGTCGTCTCCGCCGTTGTACTGTGCCTCTGTGCTGTTTTTCAATTGTGTATGCTGCAAGAATTTAGTGTGTGGCCATGTGACGACTTGGCGCTGTTTGATTGGTGAAACAGAGTCGCCAGTGGTTACATTGTGGCACGACTAGTGAGACGCAGTCATGTGACAGAGGCTCTGTCTAACGTCTCGACAAAAGGAAACAAAGCAAAGCAAAGCAAAAGCAAAGCACACTGGACAGATCAATAAAAATAAGTAGCGAGCAGAATGGAGCTCAGTGTAACAGAGTAAAAGTAGCTTCTTCTTCACAAATATACTCAAGTAAAAGTAAAACGTCTGCTGCATTAAAACTACTCCTACATGTACAATTTATCCAAAAAGTTACTCAGGTAAATATAACAGAGTAAATGTAGTGTGTTACTACCAGCCTCTGGTCACCATATCAACCATTTCAACTTCTTCTTTATGTGGAGTGTCTGTTGAACAAGTATTAAAACAAGTGCATTAATATGAACCTGTAATTCTTTGCCATATTATCCGTATTTAACTGCTTATACACTATAATGGATATGTATATCATTCATCTTATTTATCCATCCATCGTCTCCTGGTTTTCCAGTGTCTGGGTCAGGGAGACAGGTAGCCCTAACTCGAGGTTCGAACTCTTCCAGGAGGATGAAGAGATATAATCTATCCACCCTAACCTAGGTCTTCTTTGCGGTCTCCCTCCAGATGAGAAGGATGGCCTCACCAGGAAGGCATCTGGGAGGCATCCTAACCAGTGCCTGAACCACCTAAACTGGCATGTGCCTCTACTCAGAGTCTATCCTGGATGACTAAAATGGAAAGTCCAGACACCCTGCAGAGAAAACTCATTTCAGCCAGATATAGAATACAGGGTTCGTTACATACTAAACTATATTTTAATGACTATAAAAAATATAGAAAATATAACTTTTATAAACGCTACAAAGTTCTTTAAAGCATTGTTGTATAACCGATAATTGCTTTGATCCCAAATAACAAAGACATTCACTCACATAACATTGTACAAAGACATTCACTCACATAACATTCACTCACATAACATTCACTCACATAACATTGTACAAAGGTTCAAGCTGCCCTGAGAGCACAAATACCAGCTTTTGTTACAGAACAGCATCCTGAAGACCAAGGACACCAAGCAAAAAAAAAAAAAGAAGCTGACATACAAGTCAAGACAAAGATTTAGATTTGGTGAAAAGCACGGTGGTGGCGGCATCAGGTTAATAATTATTCTGCTCACTATTCTATTTAATCAGTGGACATTTTTTAACACGTCCAGGACAAAGTATTGAACCATCAGGGGTTTGCCATTTAAAGAAAAGAAAAATCTGCAGATCTCTGCCCTAGTTACCTTTATATTTCCTGTAATTTTCTTTCTCCTTAAAAGTTTTTTTTTTTGACGACTCTGCATTTTATAGCATTGAAGAAAGTGGAATTCGCTGAATCAATAAGTTACACCTTCGACTAGTGGTCTTTAGTAAGTCAAAGGTAACCAAAGTAATCAGTACTCTCTCCTTCACCCAAGTGTGTGTGTGTGTGTGTGTGTGAGAGAGAGAGATAGAGAGCTCATCAGGATTAGACAGACAGCGGGACGTGATGTCACCTTTGAGATGCTGCTCAGCAGTATATGATCTCATCGCTACAGGAAGTATCAATCACAATCACATCAGAGATGAAATTACCTAGCAGCCTCCCAGTTCAGGTTCCCAACAGAGTCAGCACACACACACACACACACACACACTCATCAGGGAAAACACAGGGAAAAGTTGCCTAATTTCCAAAATCACTGGCGGCAACCGCCGTGTGTGTGTGTTTTCATCCAGTGGTAAAACAGAAGTGTAAATATGTGTACATATTTAATAATCCAAAATATACACTGAAGTAAGTTACTGGATCATTTTTGGCTTTGTAGGCCAGCATCAGTGTTTTATATCTGATACGAGCTGCTACAGGAAGTCAGTGAAGGGTTCGCAGGTGGGTGGTGGGGGGCGGGGGGGTGACTATACTTGGTTAGGAGACGAGTTGAGCTGCTGAATTCTGGATCAGCTGCAGAAGCCTGATGGCACACATGGAAAGACCGGCCAGGAGAGAGTTACAGTAGTCCAGTGTTGACATGACAAGAGACTGGATTAGTACCTGGGCAGCTTCCCTCGAGAGAAATGGTGGAATTTTTTGAATGTTATAAAGAAGAAATCTGCAGGACTGAGCTGAGTCAGTAACATAACCAGAGAAGGAGCCAGACAAGAAACAAGCCTAGTAGAAGTGTGAATCTCTCATCTGGTGATTCGATTTGATTCTGATTCAAACTGGTTTATAAATTTAATTTTTATATTAAACTGGTTTTTTACTGTATCAAATCTTTTTGCATTATTTTATATTTATACCAAAAACAGGATTGTGATAAAATTCTGTAATTTAAATGATCAGTATTAGGTTCACATAGCTACCTGGCTTTTACTTCAATAAAAAATCTATCAATAAACAAATAACTCAAAGCATATGAACACAAAGGTAAACACAGACTTCAGTCTACCACAGTGCATTAAAATGTAACTAAAAAAAAACATAAACTTTAAAGTCATAGTGCATTACTGTGTTTATATTCTGTATCATTTTGTCTAAATGGAGTCCGCTAGCAAGGGAGCTGCTAACTAGCGTGCTGTACGGTGGCCGAGTCAACACGCAACGTGATATGCAGTGAGCTCGGGAGATGGAGCGGCAAAAAAAAACTGATTTTTGGGCATTTTGAAGCGATTCCAGGACTAGGAATTGCGATTCGTTAAAGAATCATTTTTTTCAGCACCCTTAAAGCCTAGTAACCAAAAAGGATACCGAACAGACTAATGAATCTTAAAAGCAGAAGAAGAATCAGTTCCACGAATCAAACACAGCTCAGTATTTTTGTCCATTTATAGTTCCCTTTCATGTTATGGAAGACTTTTCCCATGTTGGCAAAACGTACAAGTCAAAACCTGCTGACACTGGAGACTCCTTCCAATGTCAGTATATATTTTTATTTAAAAATAAGTTTATTTAATAGTTTATGAACTTAAAATATTGAATACGTATTAATTTTAGTTACTGAGAATCCAAATGAGCATCAGTCCCCCCCCCCTCTCTCTTTCTCTCTCCCCCCTCTCTCTCTTTCTCTCTCCCCTTTCTCTCTCTTTCTGTCTCAACAGTGACCTCACACGATGGCGTCATGAAGGACAGTCCTTTCCAATACAAGCTGCAGCTGCAGAGCTCAGTGCTTGAAATTCGCAATGACGGGCCACGGCACACACCCCCCCCCAGACCCCCCCTCCCCCAACACGTGCTGCGCTCTGACGGACCGAGTCCCTGAAGACAGTAAATAGATTGATTGGCTATGGCTTTGAAGAGAACAGGCATGCTGCGTTATGACCAGATATCTTTCTGAGCAGAACGGACAGGCTGTGACGTGATTGGCCATGAGTGTGTGTGTGTGTGTGTGTTGGTGAGTGCCTGTGTGTGTGTGTGTGTGTGTGTGTGTCTTGAGGCTAAAAACTGGCCCAAAAATAATCTCAGCAGGTTGAGCGGAATTAGAGCTGAACTGCAATCTGGATTAGAAACCAGGGCTCTGAAGACACACACACACACACACACACACACACACACTTAACTACATGATGCATGATGTGTGTGTGTGTGTGTTGGTGTGCGCGTTTTATTGTATTTTGTGTACATTACACCAGACAAGGCAATCAGATCTTATACCACTGGCAATTAAATGAGAAAGTGAAAGAGAAAGCGAATCATGTGCATAATGTGCTTGCACACAGAGGAATGTGACCTCCACATTTAACCCATCCATGCACTGAAACACACACACACACACACACACATGAACACTAGGGGGCAGTGAACACACTTTTCCCAGAGCGGTGGTGGCGGGGTGGGGGTGAGGGGGGGCTGCAGCCCCAAACCACGGCACCCAGGGAGCAGTTTGGGAGTTAGGTGCCTTGCTCAGCTGTGTCTTGCCCTGTGTGGGGATCGAACTCGTGACCTTTCGTGCTGCCCCTCTGAGGTCAAGTACAGGGTCGTCTACAGGTCAATGCACCCTATTCTTCAGGTGTAGCCAATCCTATAATTCTTTTTAGCACACCGGATTTCTCTGTGAGGTTCAGCAAATCAGCCAGTGTCCCTTCACACACTGGTACATCAGCTTGTCTCCATGACAGCCAGCAGTCATGTTTGTGCTCACAGACTGCCAGAAGTCATTTGTGGTTAAGATTAACTCGCTAATGACAAACTAATGAAACTGATAGACGTCTCGTACACGTCTGCCAAAAGATTTCCTCTCAGTTTAAAAGCTGATTAAAGAGACAGGGGACCTGAAGGAACTCGGCTAGTAACAAAAACCTGGGCTGCGTCCGAAATCACATACTCAAGCAGTACAGACTGAATCAGAAGCAGTGTGCACTGTTTTACCGTTAAAGCAGTACGTAATTTCAGTATGTGAGCGAGCAGTATGCACAGCCTCGGACGCACTATATCCGCCATCATGTGACGCATGATGTCACATCAGAGCCGTTTTTTAAATCCCCAAATGTACTTTTTAAACCTTAGAATGTATTATTTACCTCAGAAGAAATTATTAATATAGAAGTTATTAAAATAAAAATATTTTTATGTTGCTCCTCTTCAGTTCCGAACGTCTGCGCTGCTCGAATGGCATTATGGGACATAGAACAGTGTGCTCAGTTCATACTGCACATTCAGACACACTAGTCATGCTCGCGCACTGCTTTCGCGTATTTTTCGCGTCCGAAGTACACGATTTCTGATGCAGCCCTGATTGAAACATAATTACAGTTCGTTTTAAAACAGGTGTCGTGTAAACTCTTCTACAAGAAAGGCGCAACAGATTTTTAGGTGTTACTGATCTTCGGTCGGCTCTTCTTTTTTTCTTTCCCCAGAATGACGGTGCAGTGGATAACAAAGCATGGCTGATCTCGGACCGCTTCTCCTTTTCCTCATAAACTGATCCCTGCCACTGAGCTACAAAACTGATCTCCGGTCAGCTGTTCTTTCTTCACAGGACAAAAACACAGGGTATAATAAACTCTGACTGATCTCTAATCACCTTAGTTGCTTTTCCGTATGAACTGATCTCACCAGACCAGTTGTCCTTTAACTAAATGAACTCATCATACCTTTGCGCTCCAAAACGGTTATCTAATCAGTTCATTACCTAATTCCCAATGAACTGATCTCGCCTCATGTCACAGAACTGATCTCTGATTAGCTGTTTTGATTTTCTTAATGAACTTATCACAACATGATCAGCTCTACTTATTCAGAGAACGCAAACACGCAGTATAATCCAGCATGACTGATCTCTGATCTGACCAGCTCATCTGCTTTTCCAGTGAACTGATCTTGTCTCGTGGTACACAACGATCGCCGATCAGGTCGTCTGCTTTTCTTGATAACCCGATCTTACATAGCATTAAAAACTGTTCTCGGATCGGCACTTCTGTCTTCCTAGGATCAGGATGTGCTATATGGTAAAACATGGCTGATCTCTGATCATGATGCCTGGTCAGCTGTTCTTTCTTGCTAGTACTTCTTCTAATGAACTGATCATGCCGTGTGTAAAAAAAAAAGGAAAAGTAAAGGTAAAAAGAAAGGTAAAAAGTTCTTGACTTTCTTAACGGACTCACCTGGTCTTCTGTCTTTCTAGAATGAAACCCCGGTGTATAATAAAGCACAGCTGAATTCTGATCAAGGCTCTTTTTTTTAACGAACTGATCTCACCTTGGGCTGATCGGCTCTTCTTTTCTTTTTAGACAAGACAAGAACAGTGTTCTCTTGATCTCGTGTCATGTCTTCTGCTGTGTCTAATGAACTGATCTTTTCTTGTGTTACAAAGCCGGTCCTTGATGGGGTCTGCTTTCTGTCTAAGGAAAGTATGAGTGAACTCTTCTGCTCTTCCTAATGCACTATTAATAACAACTTCTGGTACAAACCTGTTCTCCTCGGATCAGCTCTGATTTTCTTCCTGGCACAAGGTTCAGTGTGCACTTGATTATGGCTGTTCTCTGATCGAGCCAATATTCATAACAAACTGATCTTGGGTTATCTTGGGCTATATCTGAATGGAGCCAGCTGATCTCTGAGCTGTTCTCCTTTACCTAATGAACTGATCACAGTTTGCGGTACAAAACTATCTGGCTCACATTTCTCAATATGAAAATGGCAGTGTATGTGTGTGTGTGTGTGTGTGTGTGTGTGTGTGGGCCATATCTCTGTCTGGGGACGGTGAAATGTCCTTGACAAAATCGCCGGTGTCACACAAAACCCTGCCCAAAGCAATGTGGTTAATATGGCTGCTATATATAAAGTCCAGGAAGTTCGTCGATGGCAAGTTGAAATGAGAACTGTTGATGAAAGCAATGTTCAGGCCAAAACTAACCACCGAGGTGCATTTCTATCCTCCCCAGAGCTGCTCATCAGCAAAGACCGAGGACAGGAGGACACGACCTTCACTTGGAGGCGCAGAAAAACCAGTACAGATGAGCCTATGCACAAGATCTACGCTGGTGGTGGGGTTTAGTTTAGCCGCCATTCCAAAGAACACTCATCTGAGTCTGGAGGTTTTGCAATTTACACCAAAGTGTATCAAACACATCTGGGATGCTAAGTGATGTGAGGTGGAGTCCATGCCTGGTCAGGGACATACCGAGTGTTAAACGTGTGTACCAGGTTTTCTGGCAGTATGAGCTGTTAATTAGTTTGGTGTTAATGAGTCTGTTCTTTATCTACTTGTACAAAGTCACGTGACCATGATCTTGCGAAGATGTCCAGTTTTTATCTTCCAACAAAGTTGCAGATGTGACCCATTATTCCTACGTACTTAGACGATAACGATAATCATCGCGATATAACGTTTCCTCGATAGAAGTATAAGACGTATTCGATAGCATGTCGACAGAATTAGTCCT